>RJWK010037705.1:0-21150 GCA_004363435.1 Platanista minor | reverse complement strand
GTCCGCCTGCCAATGCAGGGGACACGGGTTCGTTCCCCGGTCCGGGAAGATCCCACATGCCGCGGAGCGGCTGGGCCCGTGAGCCATGGCCGCTGAGCCTGCACGTCCGGAGCCTGTGCTCCGCAACGGGAGAGGCCACAACAGTGAGAGGCCCGTGTACCACAAAAAAAACAACAACGAAAAAAGTGATTCAAACTGCCACGAGGGCATGACTCTCTCTCTGAGCCCACCCATGTGTCTATCCACACATACTGTACTCTTTTTCCTCCTAATAAACACTCTACTTGCTTCACTACTTTCCACCTCTATGTGGAAATTCATTTCTACACAGCTGACAGGTCAGGGCCTTGTCACTGGCCACTGGTCCCTGGTGGTCCAGTGGCTAGGATTCAGCACTCTCACTGCTGCTGCCCAACCTCAATCTCTGGCCAGGAACCGAAATCCTGCTTCAAGCCACTGTAGGCCAAGGCCACCCAAGATCAATCCAACTGCAGAAATTACAAAAGAAATTACACACTAAACTGAGACACAGATGTAGAGAACAAACGTATGGACACCAACAGGGAAAAGCGAGGTGGGGGGGATGAACTGGGAGATTGGGATTGACATATATACACTAAAATGTATAAAACAGATAACTAATAAGAACCTGCTGTAGAGCACAGGGAACTCCACTTCGCTGTACAGTAGAAACTAACACAACATTGTAAAACAACTATACCTCAATAAAAAATAATAATAAATTAATTAAATTTTAAATAAAACAAGTAGGTCACATACCTACTAAATATTTAAGGGGAAAAAAAAAAAGAAGAAATTACACACCATGTGGCCCAAAGGTAGAAGAATTAAGGAGAGGAGACACACTTAGAATGAACTATCTGTAGAGGACTGGATGTGAAGAAGGGCAGGTGAGTGTGGTCCAAGTACCATAACCTCCAAGTGAAGTCCTGCAGCTGCTTCTCAAGTGGCTTCCCAGATTCCTCCCCAACCCCACTTCAAGCCACTGTCCTCACAGCAAAACAAGTCATGATTTGAATAGTCACAACTTAAATTTCTCCAAAGGAGATATGCAAATTGTCAATAAGCACATGAAAAGATGCTCAAGTCACTAATCCTTAGGGAAATGCAAATTAAAACCACAATGAAATACCACTTCACACCCATCAGGATGGCTATGAAGGTCATCAGAACATGCCAACCCAAAATATGCCACTTTGGTATAAGGATTATTTTGAGCTGAAGATAACTGAGAAATAGCAGATGCAGGAAGGCCTCCCCGTACTCCCCTTTTCTACCTAAAAGCAAGACATGAATTACCTTTGAGAAAGGTGAGAACATTCTTATCACAAGAGACAAGGCATGGATGCTGAGATAAATCTGAACAAATACACCTTACTAAAACAAACCTTATCTTTCATTAGTTTCCCCCATTTATTCACCTTCCCACAATTTACTACCTTCAGAAGCTCAGACTCCTTTTCCTTTGTCTTGTCACATTTCCACAATTTATGGCTCTTTGTTTAAATGGTATATAAGCTCTCAGCACTAACTGCTTCTTTGGAGCTTTCATTTCATTTCTGTGATGCCCACCATTTGCACATGAAATAAACCTTTTTGTCCTGTTAATCAATGTTTTGTCAGTTTAGTTTGCAGAGCCCTGGGCACTGAACCTAAGAAGGTAGATGAAAAGGTTTTTTCCTTCCCCTACAGAAATTATTAAAAAACAAAATCAAAAACAACTGTTAGGGCTTTCCTGGTGGCACAGTGGTTGAGAGTCCGCCTGCCGATGCAGGGGACACGAGTTCATGCCTCGGTCCGGGAAGATCCCACATGCCGCGGAGCAGCTAGGCCCGTGAGCCATGGCCGCTGAGCCTGTGCTCAGCAACGGGAGAGGCCACAACAGTGAGAGGCCCGCGTACCGCAAAAAAAAAAAAAAAAAAGAACTGTTAGTACAGTTGTGGAGAAACTGAAACTCTTACGCATTGCTGTTGGTAATACAAAATGGTGCAGGTGCTGTGGAAAACAGTATGGTAGTTCTTAAAAAAATTAAACACGGAATTACCATTTGACCCAGCTATTCCACTTCTGGGTATAACTACAAAAGAACTCAAAGTATTATGGAACACAAGTTCATGTATCCAATGCACAGCAAGGACAAACAAACCGAAATGTGGGAGTTTGGAGCACAGAAAGGTCTATCATAGGGCCAAGCAAGGAGAATGGGTGGCTCATGCTCAAAAACCCTGAACTCCACGATGATTTTCAGGAAGAAGTTTTTATAGGCAAAATTTGGGGTGAGGGCTGCAGAGTGTGTGACTTTCTTCTGATGGCTTGGTGGTGACATTAACAGGGTGGTGTTCCAGGAATCTTGCACTCAACCTGAAGTTAACCGTCCACCACCTGGGTGGGGACCTTAGTTCCTGCAGAAAAATTCAAAGATATTATGTATATTCCTTAATGAGGAACCAGGATACTGCTTTAATCGCTGCAGTACAGTTTCTTGATTGTTTCTCCTCTGTCTCTGCATACCCTTACCTCCCTGATTAGCAACTGTTTGAATCTGCCCTTCAAAATTCAAGGAAGTCTAAGAGGCTGAAGTCTTTACCCCGCAAGTAAGAAAAGGGGGACATGGAAGGGCTTTTGTTCCCAGGTGGGCCCCACAGGGTCCTGCTCAGTTTCAAAAGCAGGGACTCAAAGAGGAACTTGTACACCCATGTTCACTACAGCACTGCAAGGTGGAAACAACAGATGAACAAGTAAACAAAATGTGGTGGGTGTGTGTGTGTGTGTGTGTGTGTGTGTGTGTGTGTATATATATATATATAATGAAATATTATTCAGCTTTAAAAGATAATAAAATTCTGACACAAGCTACAACGTGGATGAAACTTAATTATATTGATACTAAGTTAAAGAAGCTGGACACAAAAAGACAAATATTATATGACGCCACTTACATAGGTACCCAGAAGAGTTAGATACAGAAAGTAGAAAGGTAGATACCAGTGGCTAGGGGGATGAGAGAATGGAGAGTTATGGTTCAAAGTTTAGAATACAGGGACTTCCCTGGCAGTCCAGTGGTTATGACTCCGCACTTCCACTGCAGGGGGCCAGGCTGGATCCCTGGTTGGGGAACTAAGATCTCATACGACATGTGGCACAGCACAAAAAAAAACCCAAGAAAACAAAAATAAAGTTTAGAGTACAGAGTTTTACTTTGGGATGAAGAAAAAGTTCTGGAGACGTACAGCAGTGATGGTGAGGTAGGAGGTAGATGGGCTCCTGGGCTGAGCAGCTGGAGTTTGTCAAGCGGAGTAAATTGTAGTTTGTTTTCCCTGACACTTCAAGGTAAAAGTTCATGGCAGAAGCTGAGCTCTGCTGGAGTAAAGAGATAAGATGACCACATCTATCACTACTGAGGTCAAGGAGACCTCCCCTGCTGCACGTGCACAGGAAGACTCCTCAGGGGTCAAAAGGGAGGGGGCACTACTCCCATAATACGTGCTGTCAAATTTTCCCAGAGGCCTCCACACTGGAATCCATCTTGGCTAAAAGATGCACACACATATTGGATAGGGCCCTGGGACAGGTCAGATGTGGGAAAATAGCCAAGATAATTGGCCAGAAGAAAACAAAAACCCTGAAGAACTGCCCCATGTAAGGAATTTAAATCACCTTTCTGGTGCACTCCTCATTAGGGAGGATAGCCACACTCTTCTCTGGGTGTGTATTTCTACTTCTGCTTCTGCTCTAAATAAGCTGCTTCTTTGTTCTCTTTGCACAAACAGTGCCTCCAGTAAACTCTGTGCCTGCTTTACAATGTCTCTTTGTGGAATTCTTTCTTCAAAGAGGACAAGGACCAAGGTCCTCTCACCTGCCGACATCAATGGTGGCACAAGAACATGAAAGTACTTAATGCTACTGAACTGTACACTTGAAAATGGTTAAAATGGTACACTTCATATTATATATTTTACCATACACAACCCTTCAACACACTATGGAGAACAGTATGGAGGTTCCTTAAAAAACTAAAAATAGAACAACCATATGATCCAGCAATCCCACTCTTGGGCATATATCCAGAGAAAACCATAACTCAAAAAGATACATACACCCCAATGTTCACTGCAGCACTATTTACAATAGCCAGGACATAGAAGCAACCTAAATGTCCATCAAGATGTGGTACATATATACAATGGAATATTACTCAGCCACAAAAAAGAATGAAATAATGCCATCTGCAGCGACATGGGTGGACCTAGAGATTGTCATACTGAGTGAACTAAGTCAGAAAGAGAAAGACAAATATCACGTGGTATCGCTTATATGTGGAAACTAAAAAACTGGTACAAGTGAATTTATTTACAAAACAGAAATAGAGTCACAGATGCAGGAAACAAACTTATGGTTACCAAGGGGGAAAGGAGGGGAGGGATAAATTGGGAGACTGGGATTGACATATACACACTACTATGTATAAAATAGGTAATTAATAAGAACCTACTATATAGCACAGGGAACTCTACTCAATACTCTGTAATGATCTACATGGGAAAAGAATCTAAAAAAGAGTGGATATATGTATAACTGATTCACTTTGCTGTACAGCAGAAACTAACAGAACATTGTAAGTCAACTACACTGCAATAAAAATTAATTAAAATAAAAAACTCTTCAACAGTTTCCCACTGTACTTAGAATAAAATTAAAACTATTTACTGAAACCAAGCAGGACCCTGTGGGGTCCTCCCAGGTACAAATGTCTTTCCATGTCCCACCTCCCCCCCCCATTTCTTATTTGTAGGGAAAAGGCCGCAGCCTCTTAGGCCTCCCCTGCGTTCCAAACGGCAGATTCAAACAGATACTCACAAAAGGCAGGGAATGCAGAAACAAAGGAGGAGCTGTCAAGATACAATAGTGACGGGCTTCCCTGGTGGTGCAGTGGTTAAGAATCCCCCTGCCAATGCAGGGTACACAGGTTCGAGCCCTGGTCTGGGAAAATCCCACATGCCACAAAGCAGCTAAGCTCATGCACCACAACTACTGAGCCTTCACTCTAGAGCCCGCGAGTCACAACTACAGAGACCGCATGCCACGACTACTGAAACCCATGTGTATAGAGCCAGTGCTCCGCAATGAGAAGCCACCGCAATGAGAAGCCCACGCACTGCGACAAAGAGTAGCCCCCACTTGCCACAACTAGAGAAGACCACACACAGCAACAAGGAACCAAAGCAGCCAAAAATAAATAAATTTTTTTTTAAAAAGATACAATAGCGATAAGCACAAGATTCTGAGTTCAGGGTTTTTAAGCAGGAGCTGCCCATTCTCCTTGCATGGTCCTTGCAATAAACCTTTCCTAGCTCTGAACTCACATTGGTTAGTTTGGCCTCACTGTTCATCAGGCATACAAACTTGCGTTCAGCAACACGACCACAATCCCGAAGGTTCTGCATAGCTGACTTCCACCCTTATCTCTATCTGTCCTAATCTCACACCACTTCCCCCTTGCTCACTGTGCTACAGCCCAGCTAGGCGAAACACACCAAATTCTTTCTGAACTCAGGGTCTATACAACTGCTATTCCCCTGCTTGAAATGCTCTCCCCATGGCTTATTCCTTTTCATCCTTTAGTATTTAGCTCAAATGTCACCTCTCCAAAAAGTAGCACTCCCACTCCTACCCCACCTCCAGCCTCAAAGAACTCTCTATCAATCTCCATATGAAATTATGTACAGTACAATCCTCCCTCAGTATCTGCAGGGGACTGGTTCCAAGACCCCCAGTAGATACCAAAATCCACAGATGCTCAAGTCCCTCATATGAAGTGGCATAGTATTTGCATATAACATATGCACATACTCCTATATACTTTAAATCATTTCTAGATTACTAATAACACCTAACACAATGTAAATGTTATATAAATAGTAGCAAATTCAAGTTTTGCTTTTTGGAACTTTCTGGCATTTTTTTTCAGTATTTTCAATCCACAGTTGAATCCACAGGTGCAGAACCCGCAGATACAAAGGGGTGACTATATTCTATCTTTAAAACCTTAACCAAGTTATTTTATCTCCCTATACCCTAATGTCCTCACTTATATCATGGAGACAACAGTACCTATGTAATACTGGTAAGGATAAATGATACTTCATACTACTAATGTTAATAAATGTTAACATTTATTATTAGTATCAGGTACTTACACAGCAATGCCAGTAACACTTAACAATCTTAATAACCTGAGTTAATACAGGGGATGTTTTACTAGACCCAAATAAAACTCCTGATTAGCTCTCATGTCCCTCCCAGAAGCCAGTTCCCAAAGACAAAATTTATTTCCCACTAATCACAGAAATATCTTCCCCAATCAAGCCAGTCTCCGTCTCATTCAATAACAATAATAATGTTACTCAAAAACTGGGTCCGCCTTTTGATGGGTGTTGAATCAAAAGACACAACCAAGCCAAAGATCAGAAGGAAGGATTTATTATTATTTGCAGCAAGCAAGGAGGGATCTTTCCCAAAGCAGTGTCTCTCGGAACAGTAAAACTGGGGAAGTTTTAAGCTAAGGGGTATGCATATTCAGGAAGGGGCTTGGGCAGCCCACGCTTTATTTGATTGAAGTCAGAAGGATCAGAAGAGGTCAAAGTCATCCCTTAGGTTCCAGCTGATCCTGTAGTTGAGCACTTCAGACTAATCTTCACCACTGAAACAGAACTTGGAGCCTTTACAACTGATATCATTATCTTTGCTTGAATGTTTCTGCATGCTTCTGTGCCCTTAAGATCATTAATTACTGAGACCTGTTCAAGGGCAAGCATTATGGCTAGGCTTAGATCACAAAATGTCTTAGGCCAAAAATGGCTTCTCTCATGTCAAGAAAGCCATGCTGGTTCTCTTCCTCCAGGGACCCCCTACCCTATCTACTTACAATAATACCTTACAGTTATATAATATTTTTATTTACCAGATATGTTTCCTTACATCCTCTCATTCAGTCAGTAGCAGTCAGGCTGCAGTCTTGAAAAAAATTTCTTCGCAGAGTTTTTGTACAACATGAAATACCGCATTGGTAGTAGTCACTGAAGAATTACCCAGTCCTAAAAGATGATATAATAGCATCCTGTTGATGAGAACAGTTCCTCTTCCATATAGCCTAAAATGAGACTAGAGTATCTGCTTAAATGCTACCTACTCCAGAAGGATTTCAAAACCTCATAACCTTACTCTAGCCCACTTTGGCCTTCTCTCACATCTCACAGCACATTAATTTATACCAACTGATTTTACACATCATATCACTCAATCATGCGTGTAAGCCTTGTCTCTTTAAGTCCCAGGTCCTTTAAGGGCAAGAGTAACATACCCTACACTGCAGCCACAACTCCCACACAGCCTGGAGAACAATCAGCAGAGATGCCTCATATTTAAGCACACCCCACCATCTCCCAAGCACCAATATGACCTCCCTGCAATGTTTCTGGGGGGTAGAGGGGCAGAGGAGATGGGAATTTCAAGATAAAATTACAGTCTGTGGGCTTCTCTGGTGGCGCAGTGGTTGAGAGTCCAGGGGACACGGGTTCGTGCCCCGGTCCGGGAAGATCCCACATGCCGCGGAGTGGCTGGGCCCGTGAGCCATGACCACTGAGCCTGCGCGTCCGGAGCCTGTGCTCCGCAACGGGAGAGGCCACAACAGTGAGAGGCCCACGTACCGCAAAAAAGAAAAAAAAAAAAAAAAATTTACAGTCTGTGGGTTGCATAGCCACAGACTGAACCAACTGCAGATACAAAATATTTATGAAAAAGAAATTCCAGAAAGTTCAAAAAGAAAAACTTGAATTTGCCATGCAGTGGCAACTATTTACATAGCATTTACATTGTGTTAGGTATTATAAGTAATCTAGAGATGGCTTAAAGTACACAGGAGGACGTGTGTAGGTTATATGCAAATAATATGCCATTTTATATAAGGCACTTGAGCATCCCATAGATTTTGGTATCCATGGCTGTGGGGTGGTAAACGTGGAGGTGGACCTGGAAGCAATGCCCTGCAGACACCGAGGGACAACTGTATCTTCAATTATCCATTTCTAGGCTGGAAAGACCTGAGAAGAAATCTAATTCAATATTCTCACATTTCAGATGAAAGAACTAAAATAAAGCCCAGAGACGTTAACTGTCATGCCTAAAATGAGGCAATGAGTTAGTGGCAGAAAGTGCACTGGTCCTGAACACAGGTCCTGACTCAGTATTTAGGTTTTTCTCTATACTATACTACCTCCTGTACCTCCATTAGAAGGACTGCGGGGGCTTCCCTGGTGGCACAGTGGTTGAGAGTCTGCCTGCCGATGCAGGGGACACGGGTTCGTGCCCCGGTCCGGGAGGATCCCATATGCCGCGGAGCGGCTGGGCCCGTGGGCCATGGCCGCTGAGCCTGCACGTCCGGAGCCTGTGCTCTGCAACGGGAGAGGCCACAACAGTGAGAGGCCCGCGGTACCGCAAAAACAAACAAACAAACAAACAAACAGAAGGACTGCGTTTGTAAGTACTGAATGAATTGTAATATTAAATGAACCTTGTTCTTTTTTGTTTTATAGGAATCTAACAAGAAAACAGTAATGGCGGTTTAGGGCAATGATCCTAAAATTCTGAAGATGTGTAATTTGGACTGTTCTTTAAATTATCAAGTTCACATATTAAAGTTCAAATATGTTGATTCACATAAATCAAAGTATTACAAAGTTGCTACAAGAAGAATTTAAGAAATCTTCGATCTTTTTTTTTTTAAACATAGGCAAACAACTACAATAGAAAAAATATGAAGTAAAACAAAGATAAATATAAGGTCTTCTAGATGTAGATATCTTCACCATGATCAATAAATACAATGATAATAAAGAACACATTTCCAGAAAAAAAAGGAACAGAGTGGGGGGGTATGCAGAAAGACCCATATTCAAACACATCCTTTTTTTTTTTTTTTTTGCGGTACGCAGGCCTCTCACTGTTGTGGCCTCTCCCGTTGCGGAGCACAGGCTCCGGACGCGCAGGCTCAGCGGCCATGGCTCACGGGCCCAGCCGCTCCACGGCATGTGGGATCTTCCCGGACCGGGGCACAAACCCGTGTCCCGTGCATCGGGAGGCAGGCTCTCAACCACTGTGCCACCAGGGAAGCCCCAAACACAACCTTTACTAGGTGCAGTTTCATTTAAAGCATGAAAGAACTTGATTTATTCATTCATTTGCTCACTTATTCATTCACAATATTTATTAAAGCACCTACTATGTGCCAGAAACAGGAAATGTAAAAGATGAAACGAGATAGGATTCCTGCTCTTCTGGAGATCATGCTTTAGTAGCAGTGGGATGGTAACAAGCAAACACAGAAACAAGCCAACTGCAGCTTGTGATAAATTGCTATGGAAAAAATAAACAGGATGATGTGAGAATGTGAGGAGTCTACATGAGGTATGAGGTCAAGGAAGGCCCTCGAAGGAGGTCTGATCTGAGAAAGAAGAGGAAGTACAAATCCCCACATGGAATGGCCTGGTTTGGAGAAATCCTACAAAGTGAACAAAAGGAAACTCACAAGCAAAGAAAGCTCTGTATTCCCCTTCCTTACGAAAATGACAGTTCCACTGTTTGGTAACATATGAACAGTAATGACCTGACATGGTGGACTTTACACAGAAAAACATACTCTTTTTGGCGTTTTCTACTATGAAAAGGGCGGTGGTAAGATGAGGCAGGAATAAAGTCTACATAGCAATCCACTGACATGTTACTTTACAATTGTTATTAAGCATTTTAAATACAACTTTTCAAACTCTAAAATATTCCTTGTTAAAAATCACAAAAGTAGAGGGCTTCCCTGGTGGCGCAGTGGTTGAGAGTCCGCCTGCCGATGCAGGGGACACAGGTTCATGCCCCGGTCTGGGAAGATCGCACGTGCCGCGGAGCGGCTGGGCCCGTGAGCCATGGCCCCTGAGCCTGCACGTCCGGAGCCTGTGCTCCGCAACGGGAGAGGCCACAACAGTGAGAGTCCCGCGTACCGCAAAAAAATAAATAAATAAAAACCAAAAAAAACATATCAAAGTCTGAGTTAGAAGAGTCCTTGGAATCCTATCAATTCACTATTTGAGAGAGAAGGAAATTGAGGACCGCAAAGGAAACTAAGGTTGTATAAATAGTGACAGAGCTAGGACAAGAACCAAGGTCTCCTATTTCCATAGTCATTACTCTCTGCCCTAAACAGCACTAAATATCACCAACAGAGAAAAATTTTTACTCAAAACGAGTATTTCTGCCACACATTTTTAAATGAATCAGAAATCTTTATGTGCCTTATGCCATCTCCCACAGTTTAAATTTTTCACTTATTTACTCTCTGTTATTCTTATGAAATACAGTCATTAGATTTCTCCTTTTCTTTGTAAAGGTATTTTTTTAATGCATGCAGTCACTCAAGACATTACACAAAATTCATCATGCTCCACTGGCTTTCCCCCACCGTACCTTCAAAAACAGCCTTACTCAGAACATGTTATTTCACAGACTGCACAACAGTGCTTGAACTCAAAGTAGTACAGAACAGACATTTTAACTGAAAACATTTTCAACTACGGACCATAATGATTTCCCTGAAGAAAAACTCAACACCTATGTCACTAAAGTTCAGAGAAAACGGTGCAAGAACAATCGAAACTGAAGAACTAATGTGAAATGTTTCAAGTCATTCCTTATAAAATGTATTGCAATCATTCAGTTTATCCTGAGACCAAAAACTACAACTTGGAAACACAAATGCCAAAGATGGGAAATTACTAAACAGTGGGAAAGTGTAGAGAGACGAAGAAAAAAAGTTGACATAGGGTAAAGATGGTAAAGCCCCACGTCAGGACTGCAACATACCTAAATGCTTATTCTGCCAGAACAAACACTTAAGCTCCTCTAAGGATCCCCTACAGGACACAGCTGGGGGTAGGGTGAATAAGTCCTTGAACCTAAAACAGATCCACAGAAAAGCAAAGTCATCAATTTCCTAAGAACATTCTCAGCCATCTTAAAACAGCGGAAATTGAGAAGACAGCATATTTTAAAGAATTCTTTGCTTAGGTTTAAAGTGAACAAGGTATGTATTAAGTGAACAACACACAACCTAGAGTGCTAATGATTAAACAGGGAAAAACACAAAACTCACCAATCTAGGGGCCACTTCAGTATAGGTAATGTATCATACTCAAAAGAATTTTTTCGTCAAGCGAAGAATTCATGGCGTTGTAAGCGTATTATTTCTTATTCTAGCATCTTAAAGGTGTGTACTGTTACCGCCATTTGGTGAGAAAATTCAGGCTTAGAGCCTTTAATTAACCAAGGTCACTAAAGCCAGGCAGTGCATCGAGCGGGATTGGAACCCCGGCTGTCTTAATAAGGCTTGCGAGAGTATAAGCCGCAGTCGACACAGCTGTTTAAGTTCATCCTTACCAGTCACCCAGGAGCTGAGTTTTGAGGAGAAAATCTAAAAAGGGCATTTGACTTTCTCGCAAAGCAGAGGAGAACTGAGCTGTCAGAAACAGAAAGAGGAGTGAGTGCGGTTGCCGCGCGGGCGCTCCATACCCCCAGCTCAGGTCAGTCGCTCGCCAGCGCCAGCGGCCACGGGACCGGGCCCGCCCCGCTCGGATCACGCAGCCCAAGCCACGCTCGGTTCTCCGCCCGGGGCCAAGGGGGCGCGGCTGTCAGACCCGGAGGGGCAGGGACAAAGAGCCTCCCCGGCCGTGGCCGAAGCTGCGGGCCAGTGGCCGAGCCGGGGCTCCGTGGACTCCCGGCGGCAGCGGCCCCGATGGGGCGGGGTGAGGACCGGTGCGGAGCGCGGCACAGGCGGGGCGGCCGCCGGCCCGAGGGCCTCAGCCACAGACGCGGACAGGGCGAGCGGAGACGCCTTCCCTCTCGCCCTCTCCCCATTACCTTGTTTGTGGGCTTCTCGTCACCGTCGCCGACGCCAACGGGCTTCCAAGCCGGGGCGGCGCAGCGAAAGCCGATTAGCGGGCGTCAGCAGCCTCCTGCGCCTGCGAAACAGCCTCCAGGTCGCGATGGAGAAAACCTGGGGCTGGGAATCAGTGATAAGGTTGGTTCCCAGCTGGCGGAGATTTTACTCCTCTCGTCCCTCGCACTCCGCTTCCGCTCCGCCTCCTGGCCCGGCCCTACCCCCACTACGGAGACCAGCCGCCCGCGACGCGCGGCATTGTGGGGGATGTAGTCCCGGAATGCGGAAGAGGCGGCACGTGTTTCTAACCAGTCGGCACCTACTCCAGGTCAGGACGACGCCGTTGCACAGCAACCAGAGGCGCCTGCAGGCTCCTTTTTCGGATGAGCTTAGTTTGAGGGAGGAGTTCTCTCTGCCGGAGTCCGCTGCGGGCGCGGAAAGGAGAACGTAGGCGTCTCACTCATACCCTCCAGCTGGGAACTAGCAGTTACACGCTGTTGGCTTGAGGCAGAAGGGCTTAGTAGTGATTAAAAGTGTACTACTGACAAGAATGCCCGTTTTTGCCCCGAATGTCCATAGCCAACGGAGTAAGGCAAAAATATCCGACTAAAGATTGAACAGGAAGAAACAAAATCGTTATTTTTCACAGATAATATCAATACTATGTTTGTGGCAAATCCAAAAGAATTTGCAGATAAATTGTTACAATTAATAAGGGTTTAACAAGGTTAATAGATACAAAAATAGTATTCTTAAAAAATACTTATTTCTATATTCCAGGAAAAAAAGAGAATTTAATTTTTTTTAAGTTAGAGAATTTGAAGCTTACAAAACCCTCAAAGCAATATCAGATATCTAGGAATAAATCAAAGAAGTGCAAGACCTATATGAAGGAAACATTTTAAAAACATTGAACAAGACCTAAACAAATAAGAGATAATAACACATTCACAGATTGAAAGATTCCATACTGAAAGATGTCAAGCCTCCCCAAATTAATCGGTAGACCCAATGCAATTCCAGATAAATTTCAGTAGATTTCTGTGTGTGCGTGTGCGTGTGTGTGTGTGTGTGTGTGTGTGTGAGAAAGACAGAAACTTGAGCTAATTTAAGTTTATGGAAGAGCAAAGACAAGTATATATGAGGAAGAGGAGGAAGAAGACTTGTGCAACCACACATCAAGCTTTATTATAAAGCCATAGTCATTAAGGCAGTGTGGTATTGGATCAAGGATTCACCAATATACCAATAAAACAGAATGAAGAGCCCAGAGATGCACCACGGCTTCAGTAGCGACAGACGCTCCCAGCGATAGGTCTGAGCCTCACCAGACCCTCCCCCAGGAGACCGATGCAGTTGGCCAACCCCTGATATTTTTGAAAAAATAAAAATAAGAAATAAAGAGCCCAGAAAGTCTCACCTGTACCTGAAAGTTTGATTTACGTTGTCATGATGGCGATGCAGAGCAATGCCTAAATGATGGTTTTCAATAATTGGTGCTGGGACAACTAGATTTCCATTTGGAAGAAAAAAAATGAAATTGGGCTCTTTACATTACACACCAAAATCAATTCCAAGTGGATATTAGACATAAATTTGAAAGGCAAAACAATAAAGCTTTTAGAAGATAAAATAGGAGCAAATATCCATGACCTCAAGAGTAGGGGACAGGGCTTCCCTGGTGGCGCAGTGGTTGAGAGTCCGCCTGCCGATGCAGGTTCGTGCCCCGGTCCGGGAAGATCCCACATGCCGCGGAGCGGCTGGGCCCGTGAGCCATGGCCGCTGAGCCTGCGCACCCTGAGCCTGTGCTCCGCAACGGGAGAGGCCACAGCAGTGAGAGGCCCGCGTACCACAAAAAAAAAATAAAAATAAAATAAAAACAATGTTTAGTTTTTTTTTTTATTGTATGTGGTAGTTGGTTAATAATGTGTTACTTACAGGTGTATAGCATAGTGATTCAGTTATACATATACATGTATCCATTCTTTTTCAAATTCTTTTCCCGTTTAGGTTATTACAGAGTACTGAGCAGAGTCCCCTGTGCTGTATAGTAGTTCCTAGTTGGTTATCTATTTTAAATATAGTAGTGTGTACATGCAAGACAGGTATTTTAATTCTCTGCCCCTAAGCTATGTCCTGTGACCATTAACTGATTGCACAACACAGGTTGCTCTTGCCAATGAATAAATATATCCAAGTCCAGCAAGAACTCATCATATCTTGCCTAATTCAAATTTAGGCTTTCCTTTATAGAAAGCAGATCTTATTTATTTAAACTCCCAAATGTAAACTGCAAAAATGCAAAGATGAGCATTCAAATTATCAAGATCATAACGACCATTATATCTCCTAGCAGGTGCTCACATGCAGGCAGATAGATTTTAAACAACCAAAAGGTGCACATATCTTTTTTTTTTTTTTTTTTTGCTAACTTGCCTGACCACAAAAATTACCTATATTTTGTTCATTATTATAAAATTCAGAATAATTACCCCCATTAAAGTAAATGAATTGATGAATGCTATTGCATTCAAAGCTCATTACTATACATTTTTTCCACATAAGCAGCTAGATTTAGAAATTAAAGCCTCCGAATATTCTAAATTAGATAAAATGGATTCAATTTTTAATAACAATATTTGATAAATCCCAAGGATTAAGCCACTTTCCTTGGCTATGACTTAGTTTACCCATTCGTTAAAAAAATGTTTAGGTATCTCTCTACTTACTCTTCCTCAAATAGATTATGAGATCTTGTCAATCAAGATGTATGACATTGCAAATTTAGAGAAAAGATGTGACATAGTGCAGAATTGTATTAATATTTTGGTCTAAGCATTACCCAACTTTATTGCATTTTAATTCTTACAATCCCAAGAGTTTTGTCTGTCATAAGTTCCACTTTAACATGTACTATAAAATTCACACATTCCAATACCTTCCCCATTGTACACCACTCAGATCAATCCTTTAGCAGAACAGATACATGCAGCCTTAAAACGCTAGTCCCTGTCACATCCATCTATTCGCACCCACATCCTGTCAGCCATCTCTCTCAGATTCCATAAAAAGTGAGAGGGAGGAAACAAAGAGAACGACTTTAATGCAGGCATTAACTATAGTCTCTCCTCATTTCCTGCCTCCCTACTCCTATGGCTGATGATAACAAACAGGGCACACCCTCTGTTGTCATAAAAATAACCTTATCCATTCAATTATCCCATCAACAGGTATTTATGGAGCGCCAACTTGCCACCTTTATACCCGGTGCCTTGGAGAACACATGGCAAGCACAAAACAGGCCCGTGATTGATGATTTTATGAGGAGGTTGGAAAAACAAGTTAACAAGGAAAGTCATTAAAGAGCAATATAGATATTACCAAACATGATACCAGTAATAAGTGTTATAGAAATTCAAGGTGATATAATGTTTATAATGTGCTTAGCTCAGACCAGGTGGTAGATAAGTCCAATCATAAAAGGACATTATTAACTTTGGAACACTATTCTTCTGTTACTGTGACTGCTGGGAACACATAACCAAAGTGTTCTAAACAATGTATAGAAACTATACTATCTGTGGAAAAAACACAGCAGCTGACATTTGTGTAATTTTCAAAACATTTTTGCATTATTTCTTCTAATTGTTATAACTCTCCGAGAGGTACACAGAGAGGATGCTATCCCAACTTTTTGTTGAGGAAACTAAGGCACATGACATGCCCAAGAAGACAAAGCCTGTAGGTGGCAGAGGCAAGATTAGAAATTAGGTCTTTTGATATCTCAACTAGGACCCTACCCTTACAATAATAGAACCAATCTGTTTTCGAGATACTTGTGAAATGGAATGAATAAAGAAAGAAGGCATTTCCCTCGCTTTTCCTGGGTATGGGATTAACCACAAGAAAGTCAGAGACTTTAGTTTTCTTTCCTACAGACTCTTAGCACCTATACCAAGGCCTGGCTCCTATTAGGTATTCTCAGTAAACATTTTGTTGAAGATGTCAACTCTAAACATTTTGGGGAAAGCTTGATTTGCTTAAAGCAGAGGTTCTCAGAGACCCATCTATAATTCAGTGCCTGGCTGTCTAAATATGGACGTTAAAACTATAGATCTCAGAGCCCCATTTGTGGAAATTTTGATACAGGGGGTCTTGAGTGAGACCCAGAAATCCATGTTTTTAAAATGATCCTGTAATGATTCTAATGAGCCACTAGGTTTAGAAACCCCTGGTTTAAACCATCTTGTTTCTCTATTCCTCCCTCCCTCCACCTTAGTCTGTAGGGAGAAGCCATAAAGCAGATGGGAAGAGAAAAGTAAAGGTGAACAAACATGTGGCCCTACAGACTGACCCTTAGGAGAGAAACCGCGCCAGGTCCCAATGGTTTTCCAGTTTTCAATTGCAGTCCTTTATGAGCCTCGGTTCTCTTTCATTTATTTAAGTATTCATTCAGCAATGTGCCAGGTGCTGGGGAAATAGCAGTGAGCCATCAAAGTCCCTGCTCTCATGGACTGACAGTCCAGTGAAAGCAATGAACAAATGGATGCTATGTCCGGAGATGATAAATACTATGAGAAAAAGTAAAGCAAAATAAGAGGATGGAGAGTGGCAAGGGGGATGGGAACTATTTTATACAGGGTGGTCAGGGAAGGCCTGTCTGAATTGTTTCATGAGACACCTCTGTATCCCTATAATAAATTTGCCTTGCCTGAAGCCATCTTAATTGAAGGGATCAGTAGCGTTTCTTGATGGCAGACAACAGAAACTAACTCTAATTATCTTGAGGAAAAAAAGGAAATATGTCAAGGGTTCAATGAATAGAAAAGAGGCTAGAGAACCAAACTGAGAAGATGGATAGGGACTGAGGCATCGTTGGAATGTCCAGTGGCCCAACAATTGTCTTTTAACAAGGATAGGCTGGCCAAAACACCTTTACCACTGCTATGCAACACTGCTAGCCTCTGAAGGTACCCTTAATGAATCTTAATGACATCTTACCTTTGCATTATTTGCTCCACACTTAAGGCTCCAGGTTGGAGAAGCTGTAAGGTCAAGTCTAAGGCCACCTGCTCCAGCTGCAAAGTGTTAGGGAGGAAAGAACTCTCTTCTGGGACAACCAAGGAGGGGAACACAGCATGGACTCCCCAAAAGCTGCCATCCCATGAGAGACTCCCCAGGTGAAGGCCTTGGATACTACACTAACAAAAAAGGACACAATTCCACTATAGTTTCTGTGTTTTGCAACTAAATTAGCCTTGACATAATCGCCCAGAGGAAGGCTGTAACCTAAGACCAAGTCTGAACACAGAGTGTAAAATTCTATCCTGTCCTTGAACATTTAATAAGCATTAACTCGGCCCAGTGCCAGGATGTTAAAGACCCAAATGTGAGACAAAAAAGAAAAAAGATTCTTGACTTTATGATCCTCAAGGTCTAGATGGGGAGACAAAACACATAAAAAAGAAATTTCAAAATGAGATAGCATATGAAATGGGCCAAAAAAAAAAAAAATGTTACTGCTAGTGCGAAGCAGTTCAATGTAGTGCTTTAAAACCCTTGGTCTGGGACTTCCCTGGTGGTGCAGTGGTTAAGAATCCGCCTGCCAATGCAGGGGACACGGGTTCGAGCCCTGGTTCGGGAAGATACCACATGCCGCTGAGCAACTAAGCCCGTGCGCCACAACTACCGAGCCTGCGCTCTAGAGCCTGTGAGCCACAACTACTGAGCCAGCACCCTACAGCCCACGAGCCACAACTACTGAGCCCGTGAGCCACAACTACTGAAGACCATGCCCCTAGAGCCCATACTCTTCAATAAGAGAAGCCACCGCAGTTAGAAGCCTGCTCACCGCACCTAAGAGTAGCCCCCGCTCCCTGCAACTAGAGGAAGCCCATGCACCGCAACGAAGACCCAACACAGCCAAAAATAAATAAAATAAAATAAATAAAAAAGACACATGAGATGAAATGTAACGCCTGAGAGGGACCCACACTGAGGGTAAGACCTCACAGGATACTGACAATGACTGTTCTCTCCAATCATCCTCTTCTAACTACCAGCCTTCCCCTTGGGGTAGGGGTATGGCCAGCTAAGGTTGGGAAATCTGCTCAACCACGTCCTCTTCAGCTCCTGATTTGATGATCTTATCCATCACTTTGGAATTTGGGATAGTTGGTAGCATTTTGGGGAGACTCATTTAAATGGAAACAAGAAGCTCTATTTTAAAATACCATTGTGTGAGGAAACTAAGACTTTAAAAGTTTAAGTAACTTGTCCTAGGTCACAGATAATAAAAAGGAGAGTTGGGATTCAAAAATTAGTATCAAATTTATGCTTACAAATTTTACCTTAGTAGATTTGGCCTGTTGTTCTGGGCTGTTGTATCTTTTTAGATCCTGATTAAGTTGTTTAAGAAATTTGCTCTACCTGTTAATAATTATTTGTCAAGTGCCTACTGTGATGTGCCTTACATACATTGTCTCAGTTTATCTTGTATAACTGTAACATGTAGCTATTATTCCCATTGAACAGATGAGAACATTGAGGTTGAGGGAAGTTAAATGACATGCCCAAGATCTCACAACTGGTAAGGTGTAAAGCCAAGATTCAGAGCCATGCGTATCTCTACTCCAAACTCATGCTCATATCCAAAATGCTATTCACCTCCCCATATTCACTGTATACATTTATCTCCAGCTTTTACCTGACCTCTTTGACAAAGGATTGGAGACAATTTTTAGTGAAATATAACACAAGGGTGCATATCAGCCACAAAGTATGAGGGAGAAAAACACTCAACTCAGGAGTGGGAAATCAGTGGCCAGGTGAGATGATGAAGGTAAAGAAGATGATTATACCCAAACAAAAAACACAACAAACAAAACAACAAAGAAGAAACTCAGAATGAATACAAAAGTGTTCTGAGTTTTCCGGAAGAGAAGGTGGAAAGGAAAATCACCACGAATCCCATAGCTCTCACGGTAAGGTAAGGAGAAGAAATGGCAACAGTCTTACCAGATCATAAGGGGGGTATATCCAGTTATCTGTTGCTGCGTAACAGATCACCCAAAACCTCAGTGGTTTGAAACAACCACCACTTTATTAACTCTTAGGATTCTGTGGGTCGGCTAGTCTCATCACCTGGTGGTTCTGGTGTTCTACATCTGGGGGCTCAGTTGGCCTGGAGAGGTTCCAGATGATTCACTCATAATTCTGACACCCTGTCAGGCAGCTGAGAAAATGACTCAGCTGGGATTCTGGAAGGGCTGGGGCTCTCTCTCTATCCATGTAGTCTTGGGGCCTCTGCCTCTCCCTCTCCATCGATTTTCTCCACTTGGTCTCTTCATGTGGCCTCTTCAGCAGGGTAACTGGACTTCTGACATGGGGGCTCAGAGATCCCCAAAGAAGCATTCCAAAAAACTAGAGGTGGAAGCTGCCAGTCTTCTTAAAGGGTAGGCCTGGGATTAGCACAGTGTCACTTTTGCCGTATTCTATTTGTTAACACAAGTCCCAGGCAAGCCGGATTCATTGTGGGAGGGTCTACGACACAAACATGTGAATATCAGAAAGCATGGTTCATTGGAGCCTTTCTATGGAGAACGACTACCACTAAGGGAGATCTACTTTTTTTTCCTAGCACTTAACTGTAATGTGAAATAATTATATGTACTCATTTTTTTTTTGGCTGTGCCTCGGCATGTGGGATCTTAGTTCCCCGACCAGGGATCGAACGCACGGCCCCTGCTTCAGGAGTGCGGAGTCTTAACCACTGGACTGCCAGGGAAGTCCCTTATGTATACTTTTATAGACATTTGATAAAAAAATACAAAGGTATACCACCTTTGAGCATGACTTTTTAAATGACTCCTAAGAAAGTCAAAATATAATGTAAAATGAGAGAAAAGGTACGTATTTCCGACAGAACCCAGGGTCATACACTCCAAACATATTGCTTTATGATAATTTGATTGATATAGGGGTGAAGCTTATGGATTTTATAGAAATGAATGTTTAACATTTCTCCCAGGTTATGCCACTTAAATACCTATTGTTTTAACAAGAAATATTTTTTGCAGATACAAAACAGCTAATAATTGAAAAACTAAGATGACTGTCTCAATGCCCTCCAGCCAAAAGATCATCAGAAACTATGGTTGAACAATATTAGATGACATCAGGAGACAGAAGCAATTATGATTAGTTATCTTAATAAGCCTTATCTAGATGTAGAGAAGACTAGAATGAGGCTAAAGCTATATTGGTAAAGAAGCAGCAAACACTTATATTTTACCAGGATAGGGAGATGTTTGGTCATTTTTGTGATTTGGACAATGTACATGTTTTGTCTGTGTTCAGATATGATTATGAAGTGGTCTTGTTTCAGTTGCCCTATGATCCAGCTCTCCCACTCCTGGGCATATATCTGGAGAAAGCTCTGATTTGAAAATATACATGCACCCCAATGTTCACAGCAGCACTATTTACAATAGCCAAGACATGGAAACAACCTAAATGTCCATTGACAGATGAATGGATAAAGAAGGTGTGGTAGGGCTTCCCTGGTGGCGCAGTGGTTGAGAGTCTGCCTGCCGATGCAGGGGACACGGGTTCATGCCCCAGTCCGGGAAGATCCCACATGCCGCGGAGCGGCTGGGCCCATGAGCTGTGGCCGCTGAGCCTGCACGTCCGGAGCCTGTGCTCCGCAACCGGAGGGGCCACAGCAGTGAGAGGGCCACGAACCGCAACCAAAAAAAAAAAGAAAAAAGAAGCTGTGGTAGATGTATACAATGGAATACTACTCAAGCATAAAAAAGAATGAAATAATGCCATTTGCAGCAACATGGATGAACCTAGAAATTGTCATATTGAGTGAAGTCAGACAGAAAAAGACAAATATCACATGATATTACTTACATGTGGAATGTAAAATATGATACAAATGAACTTACTTACAAAACAGAAACAGACTCACAGACATAGAAAACAAACTTATGGTTACCAAAGGGGAAAGGGGGAGAGGGAGGGATAAATTAGGATTTGGGGATTAGCAGGTACAAACTACTATATATAAAATAGATAAACAACAAGCTCCTACTGTATGGCATGGGGAACTACATTCAATATCCCATAATAAACCATAAGGGAAAAGA
>RJWK010037704.1:0-13575 GCA_004363435.1 Platanista minor | reverse complement strand
TTCTCTATTGTGGCAAGCGGGGGCCAGTCTTCATCGCGTTGCGCAGGCCTCTCACTATCGTGGCCTCTCTTGTTGCGGAGCACAGGCTCCAGACGCGCAGGCTCAGTAGTTGTGGCTCACGGGCCTAGTTGCTCCGCGGCATGTGGGATCCTCCCGGACCGGGCCTCGAACCTGTGTCCCCTGCATTAGCAGGCAGATTCTCAACCACTGCGCCACCAGGGAAGCCCTGTACCTGCTTTTTTTTAAAAGAAACTTTTTTATTTTAGATTTACTAAAACAATGCTGATATAGTACAAAAAAGTTTCCATACACTGTGTGCACTGTTTCCTTTATTATTTACATCTTACATTAGTATGGTACATTTGTTACAACTATTGAACTGAGATAGATACATTATTATAATTAAAGTCAATATTTTACTCAAAGTTCCTTAGTTTTTACTCAATGTCTTTTCTTCTGTTTGAGGATCCTATTCAGGATACCACATTGCATTTAGTTATTATTTTTCCTTAGGTTTCTCTTGGTTCTGATAGTTCACATGTATTTTTCCTCTTCTTGCTGATTTTGAAATTTCTCTTTACAACCAGTTTTGAGCAATTTGATTATACTGTGTTTTGGTATTGTCTTATTCAAGTTTTCATTTTAATTTTTTTTAACTTGGGGTTTGTTGAGCTTCAAGGATGTTCTTTATATTTACCCTTAAATTTGGAAAATTTGAAAAATCATTATTACCACAAATGATTTTCTGTGCCCCACTCTCAGGGACTCAAATGAGAGTTCTCTCAAATGAGAGCATATTTGGCTGATTGATGTTCATTTTTTCTTTTTTATTTTTCTTTGTGTTCCTTTTAATAGTTTTACTGCTCTATCTCTAAGTTCACTACTATTTTTTTTTTTCTTTTGCAGAGTCTAATTTTCCATTAATTACATAATGTGTATTTTTAATCTCACACATTGTACTTTCCACCTCTGGAGTGTGATTTGGGTCTTTTTTAATATATATTCTAATATGTTCAATTCGTCCTTTAGCTTTATGAACATATGGAGTACAGATACAATACTTGTTTTATTATCCTTGTCTACTAATTCTAACATCTGTGTCACATCTGTGTCAGTTTCAACTGATTGATTTTTATCCTTATTACAGGTCATGTATTTCTGATTCTTTGCCTGCCTTCTAATTTTTGATTGGGTGCCAGTCATTATGGATTTTATTTTGATGAGTGCTGGATTTTTTTATGTGTATATTTCTATAAATATTCTTAGCTCTGTATTAGAACACAATTTATTTATTTGGAAGCAGTTTAATCCTTTCAAGTCTTTATTTTAAGGGTTTTTTGTTTGTTTTGGTTTGTTTGTTTGTTTTTAGGCAGGACCAGAGCAGCATTTGGTCTAGGAATAATTACTCTCTACTTCTAAGACAAATCCTTCTGAGTACTCCACTCAATGTCTTGTGCATTGTTTTTTATTTTTATTTTTTCTTTTCTTTTCTTTCAGTCTGGTTGTTAGAAATAGGAACTATTTCCAGCCTCTTGTGAGTGCCGGGCACTCTTCTTTCTAATTCTCTCAGGTGGATTATTTCTCCAGGCTTTATTAGTTTTCTCATTGGTATATTGTGGTTCTTACTCTGCTGAATACCTGAGACTATATAAGGCCTCTGCACATATCCTGTTTTCTCTCTGAAACTGTCTCCTCTTTGATATTCCTTGGTGTAAATTATTGGCACCCTTTTTCTATTTGAATTCTCAGCTCTGTCTTTTGAACTCAGATTGTTCACCAAGGCTACCTGGGTTTCATTCCCTGTGCCATGGCCTGGAAACTCTCACTTTTTTTCTGCCTCATTTACCACTTTTGGATTCCCTCTTAATATTGGAGGACCCCAGGTAATCTCTTTTCTTTGCATTATTCACCTCCTTGCTTTTATCATTTGTTCTCATCTATATGTTAATGACTACCAAATTTATATCTCTAGCTTGCATATCTTCTCTAAAATATGTATTTAAAATGTTTAATATATTGCTTAAGCCTACTATACTAAGATATATTAAGATGTCCAAATCTGAGTCATGATCCCTTTTTCCCTTCTCAGAAACATACTCCTCTTGAAGTCTTTCTCATCTCAATTAATGGTGACACCACCCTTCCAGTTTCTTATGCTCAAAACCATGGAAAAATCCTTTAATCAGCATTTTCTCTCATACCCTCTAACACTTCAACAAATCTGCTGATTTTATCTTCAAACTATATCCAGAAACTAACCACTTTTCACCACTTCCTTTGCAATCAACATCATCTCCTATCCAGATATTATCTACTTAAAGTCTCAATGTTATCTGTGTACAGTGTAAGGTTACTTCTTTAAACAAAAATGTTACAAATAGTTTTCTTCAAACATTTTGAATAAACGTTTTATTTTGAAATAATTTTAGATTTACAGGAAAGTTGCAAAGATTGTTTGAATTATACCTTCACACTGCTTACCCAGTTTTAGTTTCCTCTAATATTATCATTTTACATTATCATCTTACATTTGTCAAAATTAAGAGACCAACATTGGTATATTACTTTTTAACTAGACTCCAGAGGTTATTTGAATTGTGCCAGTTTTTACATTTTTCTCTTGTTTCTATTCTAAGAGCCAGTCCAGAATTCTACATTGCATTTAGTTGTCGTTTCTCCTGGTTTCATCTGTTCTGTGACATTTTCTCAGTCTTTCCTAGTTTTTCATGATCTTAATAGTTTTGAGCTGTACTGGTCATGTATTTTGTAGAATATTCCTCAAATGTGGCTTATCTGATATATTCTCATAATTAGAATGAGGTTATGGGTTTTGGGAGGAAACATCACAGAGGTGAGTGCCCTTCTTATCATATCACATCATAGAGTACCTGGCATGCATATGACATTATTGATAATATTAATTTGACCACAGGTATTGCTTGCCAGGATTCTCCACTACAAATTTCCCATTTTTTCCCTTTTTATACTCTATTCATTGGAAGTGAGTCACTAAGTCCAATCCACACTCAAAAATAAGAGTGTATCAACATTTTGCAAGGAAAATATGTCTATTCTCCTCCCTTTACTATTTATTTATTCAGTCATTTATTTGTATCAGTATGGATACCTGTATTTTTTTTATACTTCGGCTATAATTCAATATTATTTATTTTGTTGTTCAAATTGTTTTAGCTTTGGCCATTGGGAGCTCTTTCAGGTTGCCTTATATGTCTGATTGACATGACCCTGCACATGTATTTTTGGCCACTTTCTTTCTAATATTTTCAAACATTTTACTTTCAAGGAATGAAAAAAGTAATAACAGCTGAAAATGTTTAGGTTTTTCTAACACTATGCCCTTTATGAAAGCAGAACCTTTGTCATTGGCTTCAATTACTTACTACAGCAAAGATGCCTGGGGATAGCAATTTAATTGGGTTAAGATGCTCTGTTAAAGTGTTTCTTTTCAGTGTAGCTCAAGGCTGTCTGACACTTCTGAATTTCCCAAGGCCAATCTACATAATTTCTTTGAATTTCTTATTCTATTATAGACACCACTGGTGTCTGCCACAAAACAAGCAAATATATCTAAACATGCCCTTTGTTACATTAATGTGCATATCTATCTTTGACTTAATTTTTTTACATTTAGTTGAACTATACTTAAGGGAAATTATAGTTCCCCAAAATATTTTCTTTTAGCTGATCGTAGATGGATAGAATATGAGGCACATATAAAGGATAAGTTATATGTTACAATGGATGATGAGAACCTCTAAAGTGAATTAGATAGTAAAAGCACATATGGTCAGTATTTTTACATTTGCATCTTTTCTAGTGTTCTCATGGTTCTTAATATATGAAGATGCTTAGGAGCCAAACCACGACCATATATATCTATATATATAAAGAGAGATATGAATATATATTTATATTACAGAGGTCCACATGGATCTTTGTAATACAGATTTTTTTACATGGCCACAATCATTAATATCTATTTATTATTTTCATATATACTTAGAAAGTTTTCCGGTAAACTGTATAGTTACCTATGTTAACATCACATAATACAGTTTCAGCATAGACATTTCTCCCATACCATTTTGTTTAGTCAAATACTTTGGTTAATATTAACATTAACCAATTGTAGATGTCAACAATTAAGCTCAATGCAGCAAAACATTTAGTCGGGCACTTTCCTCAGACAGAATAAAAAGACTTTACATAAACATGCGTAGTGCATTTTGAGTCTATCTTAAGATAAAACAGTTGTGTTTAGTGACTAAACATATCACTACTCAGATGCCTGATCCCCTTTTGCAGCTGTTCTTGCTGTTTTGGTTCTACATAGCCCTTTTGCTTGTATTTCTTGTGGCTCTCACTTAGTGTTGCACTATTTGGGGGGAAATCTGAAGATGAGGGGTTCTGGCTGATTTTGTAATGTGCCTGCAGAAAGCTAAGCTTGCATTGCAATGAGGTCAGATTTAATTTCTAATCAAGGTCATGCTCCTGGGTTGGTAGAACTCTAAGGGAAATCAAAGGGCTGACAGAAACATCTAAAAGGTGGTGATTCAGTAGGTGGCACTCTTTCCTCCCTGCAAATTGTGTTGTCAAAACTCAGGTTCATTTTGCCTTTCAGAATAGATTTACATGTCCTCTTTTGACCATTAGGGAATCTAGTATAAAAGAGTTTATTTGAGGAGTGGGGAGGAGGGGTTGTTGGTTTGTAGTTTTCTTCAGAAAACAAGAATGTTGCCTTTAATTCCTGTGTCTTAAATATACATGAGCTCTGGATTTTTGTTTTGCTTTACCTAGAATTTCAACTTGATGTGCTGGGCTAACTGTACAGGCATATATGCTGCTGAAAAACTTTATTCTGCTTGGAAGACATTTTCTTATCTATGTATGAGTTTTCTACTTTCTGATTATTTATGAAATTCTCATTTAGTTCCCAGAGTTGTAGAGCCCACAAAATTAGCCTTTGTAGAAGCTTCAAATTTTAATGACTACCAAAAAAATACAAATACTGATTTCTTTGCTTTTTCTTCATGAGCTTGGGACACAGAAATTTTAGCTTTTATTAAACTGAATGTCAACTAGGATCCAGAGGATAGATTTATTAATGAATTAGACTTCCTTCCCAAACTTTCCTTTTCCTCAAATGTAAAAATAAAACAAAAAATGGAGCTGGTACTTTTCCACAATAAAAGTCATAATGGAGCACGTTTATTCCCCACTTTATAAAAAACACACTGAAACTACTTCGAGAACCATTCATGATGTCTCATTTAGATTGAAGAAAAAGTAATGGAGAAATTGGAACTCCCTCCCTGCCCAATCACACAAAAGAAAGTGCTAGACAAGTAGAAACAATCTGAGCTGAAAAAAAATTGTTGCTTCTCCTATCAGATTATTACATTTTCTTTTGAAAATTTTTCTTCTTTTTCTTTCTCTGCTTACATTAGACTTTTACTTGTCATGTGACTTGGCTTTTGTTAAAGTGTATAAAGAATGTCAGGTGTGACTGAACTTGGACTTAACAAGAGCAAAGGAGTGTAAGTAAATTCATTTGAGGTTCTATTAGTTCAACGTGGAAAGATTGCCTGGGTGTGATGGTTTGAAATTTATCAGTACCCATAGAATGTTGTACAGAAAGAAAAAGAATTCACACACACATTCACAGGCACACATGTGTACGCACACACACACACAAACACACACATGGTAGGGTTTCATTGAGTCAGATCAATTTGATCAGCTCCAAAGAGAAACGAAAGAGACAAATTTCCCAAGAATGTGACAATCATATAAACCATCTCCTTCCTCTAGTAATGTTGTTTGAACCCCTTGAATAGCTTTATTTGGATCCCCCCTCAAATCCTCCCACCAATTAAGTTTTAACACAGCAACCAGTGCCAACCATAAACTCCAGTTACAAAATTGTATGATCTGCAAATTTCCCTGAACTCCTTTGGCTCCTATTCCTAGAACAATACTGTGCCATACATAGTATTAATTGTTCCTGATGACAGGGATAATTTTAGAGAGGACTTGTCTGGCTTCTCTGGCCTCCTTATTTGCACTTATTTGTAACAAGTTCTAGAAGAAGCCAGTCACAGACGCTGTGAATTCCCCTATAAAGCAAACTCACAGTCCTGAGGTAATATGCCTTCATGGGAATCCTGCATTCTTTTTTCTTATTTAAACAGGTCAGAAAACCCAAAGCAGGCTTAACTGGCATTATTTGTGCTTGACTCTATATAGCTTCAATCATCTTCTTTGGATCTTGTGATATAGAGATTTTGAACAAATCTTGACTGCAAATAAGAAATAACCACAAGTTTTTGTGGCTTAAGAAGATAAAAAATATCATGTTTACATAGTGAGACACATCATCATATCAGAGTGTATTGAATCCTCACCTCCATGATCCCTTGAAGTTTCTATTCTAGCAAATCTTCACTTACGTTTCAAGCTTCTGTACATTCTTTTCTTTCGCACCAAAATGCTTTCCCCAGACCCCTCCTTAATCCACTTTGCAAACTTTTATTCCTCTTTCAGAATCCAGTGCAGACATCTACTCATTGGAGAAGCTTTAGTTTACTCCCCAGTAAGGCAACTGAGTTCATCTCTTTATTCCCTGATCAATGACTGGGCTTCACTAATTGAGTCTCCAGGGCCATAAAAATCCACACTACTAGAGGTGATTAGCACTGTCTTCTATATGGATGGAGCCTTTGAAGTTGTGGAAGGAGGCAGACCTAGCCTAGAAACTACTGCAATGCCTTCCACATAGAACCTACTCAGTAGATGTTGATTGAAATGAATTTGTCTAATGTAAAACCAAGAATTATCGCCATGAATATGTTAGAGTTGGAAAGAACTTTAGATGTCATTTGGTGCAAACCATTTAATCTATAGATGAGCAAATGATGCCCAAAGCTATGAATTGACCCATTAATTTTTTAACTGCTTGGTGGTGGCAGATTGACTTGGATTAGAACCAGTTCTTATGTATTCATCCTTTCTGCAGCAGCAGGATGCCTCACAAATTGCTGAAATGAAAAGGTATTATTCCAGTGGGGAAATATTGATATTATTAAAACCTGCCCTTGGAAAGCATCCCTATGGAGAGATTCATGTTTCTTCCACTGTGGCTGTAACTAAATTATGCAATCTCTTCATCCATTTTTTGTTCTCGGGTTGAGTAGCGCTTTGCACTCTTTTCTTTGTAAGATCACAGAGTTCTCCATAGGTACTAATTAGGCCTCATGACACTCCCCTGTGGAAATGTTCTTATTATTATGACTAAAACGGTACTGAAGATATTTAAGATGTTTAACCTAAAAGTGAAGAAAAGGCATTAAGTAGTCCAACCCCAGGCTCCTGGTACTGAAAGCACTGCAATGCCAAGAAGCTTGACAGTGTGGCCTGGGGCAAACTGAAGAAGTAGAAAATACCTTGTCTATTGGGCACAACTTCAGAGGGACATCAGTATTAGGGCCCTTCACAGCAACAGAACCAATAGGTTATTAGGATGTATACATTTACATACATACATATATGTGTATATATACATACATATATATATATATATATATAGAGAGAGAGAGAGAGAGAGAGAGAGAGAGAGAGAGAGAGAGAGAGAGTGAGTTTGAGAAATTGGCTCATGTGATTATGGAAGCTGAGAAGTTCCATGATCTGCCATGTGCAAACTGGGGACCCAGGAATGCCAGTGATGTAATTCAGTGGGTCTGAAGGCTTGAGGACCAGGGGAGCTGATAGTGTAAATCCCAGTCTGAGGGCAGAGAAGATGAGATGAGATGTCCCAGCTCAAACAATGAGGTAGGAAAAAGGTGAATTCTCCTTTTTCCATCTTTTATTCTATTCAAGCCCTCAATGGATTGGATGATGCCCACCTACACTGGTGAGGTCAACCTGCTACTCAGTCTACCATTTCAAATGCTAGTCTCATCTAGAAACACTCTCCTAGACAATCCAGAAACAATGTTTAATCTGGGCACTGTGGCCAGTCACGTTGACACATAAAATTAAGCATAGCACAATCCCCCTCACCTCCAACCTGGTTTACACCTTCCTCCTTTCCAGAATACTTTAGCTTTACCTTCTCTGGACATTTTTCCAGCTCCCCTTTTACTCTTTTAACCTCTAATTTGGGAATTTCTCTAATAACCTGATGTCTAACCCTGACAATTGACTGCTTAAAACTGCAATGCCTTATGTAGGTATCCTTTCTTTGACAACTGTTTTGTTTTGCCTTTTATTCTATAGTACAGGGTGAAAATATATACGCTGTAGTTTTTATTGAACCAAACCAATTGTAATGTATTCTAAGCGCTTATCCATCCATGATGCCTGGAAATTCATTCTGCATCATTTAGGGGGTTTTATTTGCCACCCAGTGCACTGCATTAATACAAAAGTTCTGTTGTGGAGGAGGTATCTCATGCAACTAAGAGAATTCAGAGAGAATCCTCAACTTTGGTCCACACCTGTCTTTGCTAATATAGTCACTGGTTAATTCCTCTGAGTTTCTTGAATATGAGGGCCATCTTGTCTCTGAGCCTCCCTTGGCCATGGTAGTACTTGCTAAGGTAGGGAAATGAAGGCCTTGACCCTGCTTCCTGAGATACCCCACACAGCTCTTGGTCTCTGAAGTCATTTAGTCTTAGTGTGATGTTAGAAGTGACTCTGGGAAGTTTCCCACAGGTCATGAAACCTGTGTCTTTTACAGTCTTTTGGGAACTTCTTCTCATCTCCATCTAGAGTTCAATTGCTTCTTCCTTCCCATCCCAAGCCTCCCCTCTATCCTCTTTCCCCTGGAAACACCCTGAACAAACTTCTCTGAATTGACCTTTAAAAATATAACTCTGTCCTTTCCTCCCTCTGGGAAGAGGTGGGAAATAAAATCATTAGTGCAGTTGTTTTCACTTGTTCACTATTTTCTTTCCTCCTTTCTTTCCTTCCTTCCTCCCTTCTTTAGGTCAGTGTGATCCTCCTTCCTCCCTCCCTCCCTCCCTTTTTTTGTTCCTTTTTTCCTTCCATCCTTCCTTCCTTCCTTTCTTCCTGACATAGTACTCTTTATATCCTCCAATTAACTTAATGTTTTATTAAACATAGCTTCCATATTGCTCTCATGCAATTTTGTTTCAAACTTCTTTGTTTATGTGTTTCCATTTTCCTAAACTTGCTTTTCTTACTATTTTATCAGCTAACTCCTATTACGAGAACAAAGCCCAGCTCTGAGGTCACTTCATTCAACATTTTAATAAATATTTAAGATTTATAGAATAATTTCAAGTTGTAGGTATATTTTAGTAAAAACAAAAGGTTAGTTTCTGCTTTCATTATGCTTATCCCCTTTGTGAAGCATACTCTGCCATTTCCCAGTATTGATATGTATCTTCTATTACAGCAGTGATTCTCAACCAAGGTGTATTATTGCTATTACTGTGCTGTATTTTAATTATTGGTTTTCATATCTGTACTTTCTATAATTCTGAAAATCCTTGAGGGCCTTACTTGTATCACTTTGGTTTTGCCCCCTCCTCCCCATTGCTCAGTACAGAGGCCTGCACACATTAGGTGATCATAAAGTGCTTGTTGAATTTTGATGATTTCAAATCTCTTCAGCATTCACTGTACAAAAAGCACTGTAATAGTCCCTTTAGCAGTTTTTTTTTTTTCTTCTTCTTCTTTTTTGCGGTACACGGGCCTCTCGCTGTTGTGGCCTCTCCAGTTGCGGAGCACAGGCTCCGGACGCGCAGGCTCAGCGGCCATGGCTCACGGGCCCAGCCGCTCCGCGGCATGTGGGATCTTCCCGGACCGGGGCACGAACCCGTGTCCCCTGCATCGGCAGGTGGACTCTCAACCACTGCGCCACCAGGGAAGCCCCCTTTAGCAGTTTTAAAGTTTGATAAAATAGGCATTGTTATACTCAAAAAAAAACTAACAGGGAGAAATAGGGAGTTGCAGTTTAATGGGGGTAGAGGTTTAGTTTGCAAGATGAAAAAGTTCTGGATATTGTTTGCACAACAATGTGAGTATACATAACACCACTGAACCACATTTAAAATGGTTAAGATGATAAATTTTATGTTATCTGTATTTTACTTTATTTTTATTTAAAAAGACTAACAATTAAATAGGCATAAGTTTTGCTCATGATATCAAGTAAAGAGTGATAATTCTCCTAAGAAATATACAGATCTGACTGGAATTCAGAAGATGGTGAAGAGACCAAGGAAAACCCAATCTCCTCTTTTCCAGAGATGTTGCCTACATCACACCTGGAAGACTTGACTGTTCTGTGTGCAAAATCTTTGGAATTTTATAAAATAATAATGGAATTTATGGGGAAAGAAAAACAGGTTAATATTGGTTGATTTTGAATCAACTGTACCTGTCAGGATTTCCTAGGAGAATTTGTCCAGTAGCCATAAGAAATGTAAGGTATAGGCTTAGGAAAGAGGTCTGAATGGAAGATAGTGGCTGAAAAATTCACTCCCACCAAACCTGGACCCATGAGACTATATTATGTCTAAAAAGGAAAAAGGTCAGGGGAAGGAAAGCAGAGAAAGCTAAGGACTGATATTGTAATAAGTTTAACTAAGGGCACAAAAGGAAAGAAGGTGATGAAAAGGAAACATAAGAAGAGATGTAAACATACTGATTTTTTTAATCTTCTAATAATAAACTCTGACCTTTACTGGTGCTTTATAGTTTTAAAAGAAAAGTTATGATATTATGATATAAAGGTATTATAGTTATGATATAAAGGTATTTTTATTATCTATTAATAAATACTAACATTTGAATCATGCTTTACAGTTTACAAAGTCGGTCCTTAGCACATTCCTATGAAGAAAGAATCCATTCTTCCCATTTTGCAGAAAAATAAATGCTGTGTATTATAGTTTATTTTGCTGCCACATGGGTAAACAGCAGAAACCATGTTTTCTGACATCAATTCTCATTTTCTTTTTTTTTTTTTTTTTGCAGTACGCGGGCCTCTCACTGTTGTGGCCTCTCCTGCTGAGGAGCACAGGCTCCAGACTCTCAGGCTCAGCGGCCATGGCTCACAGGCCCAGCCGCTCCGCGGCATGTGGGATCCTCCCGGACTGGGGCACGAACCCGCATCCCCTGCATCAGCAGGCAGACTCTCAACCACTGCGCCACCAGGGAAGCCCCTCATTTTCATTTTAAACACAATTTATTAACATCTTACTTTTAACACCAATTCTCAATTTTTCCTTACATCGTCCTTTTCCTAAAAAGTATTTATTCCCATTGAAGGATAAAATTGGTGATTTTACAAGCATGGATGACTTCGAAAAGAGCAAATTGAGTTGAAGAGCTGAGCTCTTTGCCTGTCCCCAAGGAGTGAGTGTGTACTATGAAAACGAAGGCAGAAAATGTAGATTGCTTTCTGAGGCACTTTGATAGTGCTTCAAAGCAGAATTAGGCTGTTTTCTCCAAAGGTGGTAGGATTGGATAAGACTTTCTCTAACGTATAAAAGATCTGAGAATTTTTAGGAAGATAATTATACAGTGGGTTAGAAGAGATGGAAAAATGCAAGAAGGAAAAATGAATAACAGAAGGAGGGGGTCCTTGAGGAGACAGGAAAAAATGGAGTCAAGAGGGTTAGCTTGAAAAAGGAGGAGGGACACTTCTCCCAGACATAAAAGAGAAGATCAAAGTCTACCTAAAGGTAGAGAAAGATATAGAATGGTTATGGTAGGGTTGTTGACAAAAAATTTTGAAATGGAGAGAAGATAAGTCAGCTGCTCCAGATAACCTCAGTCTTTTCAAAAAATATAAATGGACATAAGAGTAAAGGAGAAAAAAAATCTACATTGAATTACAGGAAAAATTTTAAAAGAACTCTGTTGTGCTGACAGAGGAATGGATAAATAAGATGTGGTACATATAGAACAGAATGTTAGCCATAAAAAAGAACAAAATAATGCTATTTGCAGCAACATGGATGGACCTAGAGATTATCATACTAAGTGAAGTAAGTCAGATAGAGAGAGAAAAATATGTATGCTATCACTTACATGTGAAATCTTTAAAAAAAATGATATAAATGAACTTATTTAGAAAACAGAAACAGACTCACAGACTTTGAGAACAAATGTATGGTTACCAAAGGGGAAATGTGGGGAAGAGGGATAAATTAGGAGTTTGAGATTAACATATACACACTACTATACATAAAATTGTATGGCACAGGGAACTCTACTCAATATTCTGTATATGTATAAGTGAATCACTTTGCTGTACACCTGAAACTAACACAACATTGTAAATCAACTATATTACAATATAAAATAAAAATTAAGTTAAAAAAATAAAATAAAAGGAACTCTGTTGCAAATGTTACATGGCACCAAATGTGGTGAATAAAACAAACTTAAACTTGAAAAATGGAGTCTTGAGATGGTTGAGAATGAATCTGACCCGTTGTGCCCAGTTCTTGGTGTCTACGTATCATTCCTTACTAAAAGGAATTAGAGTTCCTTGGAGAAATGGCTAATTCCAAGGGAAGGGTGGGGAGGCAAAGAGAATACAAGATAAACCAGAATATTTTGTTGTGCCTGAAAATAAAAAGTGCTCAAAAAATGGACTTGTGAAAGTAAAAAGCAGCCAGATTGAAGTGGGTCCCAGGAGGCAAATCTGAAACAATTTGAGCATCAGCATAAATGATGATGTTAATGTGTTATAATCCATTGAATAAAATAAGAATACCCAAGCCCATACTGATCATAAATGAATAAAGAAACATTTGGGGAGAGGGTAAAACAGAATGACAGCTAATAAATGCAGAAAAAAATGAAACAGAAAAATCACCATTGTGCAGTCACCATAATAATAACAGAATCAAGCAGAAATCAATAATGAGATCCTAACACTAGTATCTAAAAATTTCCTGAGAAATATAATATTTACAAGGTCTTAAAATATCTCCTCACAGATTTTTTGTTTTTTTCTGATTTTTATTATATTTACTTATTTTTTTATACAGCAAGTTCTTATTAGTTATCTATTTTATACATATTAGTGTATATATGTGAATCCCAATCTCCCAATTCATCCCACCACCACTACCCCCGACTTTCCCCCCTTGGTGTCCATATGTTGGTTCTCTACTTCTATGTCTCTATTTCTGCAAACTGGTTCATCTGTACCATTTTTCTAGATTCCACATATATGTGTTAATAGACAATATTTGTTTTTCTCTTTCTGACTTATTTCACTCTGTATGACAGTCTCTAGATCCATCCATGTCTCTACAAATGACCCAATTTCATTCCCTTTTACGGCTGAGTAATACTCCATTGTATATATGTACCACATCTTCTTTATCCATTCGTCTGTCAATGGGCATTTAGGTTGCTTCCATGACCTGGCTATTGTAAATAGTGCTTAAATGAACATTGGTGTGCATGTGTCTTTTTGAATTATGGTTTTCTCAGGGTATATGCCCAGTAGTGGGATTGCTGGATCATATGGTAATTCTATTTTTAGTTTTATAAGGAACCTCCATA
>RJWK010037703.1:0-21140 GCA_004363435.1 Platanista minor | reverse complement strand
GTATTTCTGCAGTGTCACTTGTTACCTCTCCTTTTTCATTTCTAATTCTATTGATTTGAGTCTTCTCCCTTTTTTTCTTGGTGAGTCTGGCCAATGGTTTATCAATTTTATCTTTTCAAAGAACCAGCTTTTACTTTTATTGATCTTTGCTATCGTTTCCTTCATTTCTTTTTCATTTCTTTTTGATCTGATCTTTATGCTTTCTTTCCTTCTGCTAACTTTGGGTTTTTTTTGTTCTTCTTTCTCTAATTGCTTTAGGTGTAAGGTTAGGTTGTTTATTCGAGATGCTTCCTGTTTCTTAAGGTAGGATTGTATTGCTATAAACTTCCCTCTTAGAACTGCTTTTGCTGCATCCCATAGGTTTTGGGTCGTCATGTCTGCACTGTCATTTGTTTCTACGTATTTTTTGATTCCCTCTTTGATTTCTTCAGTGATCACCTCGTTATTAAGTAGTGTATTGTTTAGCCTCCATATGTTTGTATTTTTTGCATATCTTTTCCTGTGATTGATACCTAGTCTCATAGCATTGTGGTTGGAAAAGATACTTGATACGATTTCAATTTTCTTAAATTTACCAAAGTTTGATTTGTGACCCAAGATAGTTTCTATCATGGAGAATGTTCCATGAGCACTTGAGAAAAATGTGTATTCTCTTGTTTTTGGATGGAATGTCCTATAAATATCATTTAAGTCCATCTTGTTTAATGTATCATTTAAAGCTTGTGTTTCCTTATTTAGTTTCATTGTGGATGATCTGACCATTGGTGAAAGTGGGGTGTTAAAGTCCCCTACTATGAATGTGTTACTGTCGATTTCCCCTTTTATGGCTGTTAGTGTTTGCCTTATGTATTGAGGTGCTCCTGTGTTGGGTGCATAAATATTTACAATTGTTATATCTTCTTCTTGGATCGACCCCTTGATCATTATGTAGTGTCCTTCTTTGTCTCTTCTAATAGTCTTTATTTTAAAGTCTACTTTGTCTGAAATGAGAATTACTACTCCAGCTTTCTTTTGGTTTCCATTTGAATGGAATATCTTTTTCCATCCCCTTACTTTCAGTCTGTATGTGTCTCTAGGTCTGAAGTGGGTCTCTTGTTGACAGCATATATATGGGTCTTGTTTTTGTATCCATTCAGCCAGTCTGTGTCTTTTGGTGGGAGCATTTAATCCGTTTACATTTAGGGTGACTATCAATATGTATGTTCCTATTCCCATTTACTTAATTGTTTTGGGTTTTTTATTGTACGTCTTTTCCTTCTCTTGTGTTTCTTGCCTAGAGAAGTTCCTTTAGCATTTGTTGTAAAGCTGGTTTGGTGGTGCTGAACTCTCTCAGCTTTTGCTTGTCTGTAAAGGTTTTAATTTCTCCATCAAATCTGAATGAGAGCCTTGCTGGGTAGAGTCATGTTGGTTGCTGGTGTTTCTCCTTCATTACTTTAAATATGTCCTGCCAGTCACTTCTGGCTTGAAGAGTTTCTGCTGAAAGATCAGCTGTTAACCTTATGGGGATTCCCTTGTGTGTTATTTGTTGTTTTTCCCTTGCTGCTTCTAATATGTTTTCTTTGTATTTAATTTTTGATAGTTTGATTAGTATGTGTCTTGGTGTGTTTCTACTTGGATTTATCCTGTATGGGACTCTCTGTGCTTCCTGGACTTGATTAACTATTTCCTTTTCCATATTAGGGAACTTTTCAACTATAATCTCTTCAAATATTTTCTCAGTCTCTTTCTTTTTCTCTTCTTCTTGCGGAACCCCTATAATTCGAATGTTGGTGTGTTTAATGTTGTCCCAGAGGTCTCTGAGACTGTCCTCAGTTCTTTTCGTTCTTTTTTCCTTATTCTGCTCTGAGGTAGTTATTTCCACTATTTTATCTTCCAGGTCACTTATCCGTTCTTCTGCCTCAGTTGTTCTGCTATTGCTTCCATCTAGAGTATTTTTAATTTCATTTATTGTGTTGTTCATTGTTGCTTGTTTCATCTTTAGTTCTTCTAGGTCCTTCTTAATTCTATTTCCAAGGTTTTGGATCATCTTTACTATCATTATTCTGAATTCTTTTTCAGAGAGACTGCCTATTTCCTCTTCATTTGTTAGGTCTGGTGGGTTTTTATCTTGCTCCTTCATCTGCTCTGTGTTTTTCTGTCTTCTCATTTTGCTTATCTTACTGTGTTTGGGATCTCTTTTTTGCAGGCTGCAGGTTCGTAGTTCCCGTTGTTTTTGGTGTCTGTCCCCAGCGGCTAAAGTTGGTTCACTGGGTTGTGTAGGCTTTCTGGTGGAGGGGACTAGTGCCTGTGTTCTGATGGATGAGGCTGGATCTTGTCTTTCTGGTGGGCAGGTCCACGTCAGTTGGTGTGTTTTGGGGTGTCTGTGGACTTATTATGATTTTAGGTGGCCTCTCTGCTAATGGGTGGGGTTGTGTTCCTGTCTTGCTAGTTGTTTGGCATAGGGTGTCCAGCAGTATAGCTTGCTGGTCTTTGAGTGAAGCTGGGTGCTGGTGTTGAGCTGGAGATCTCTCAGAGATTTTTGCCGTTTGATATTATGTGGGGTTGGGAGGTCTCTTGTAGACCGGTGTCCTGAAGTTGGCTCTCCCACTTCAGAGGCACAGCACTGACTCCTGGCTGCAGCACCAAGAGCCTTTCATCCACACAGCTCAGAATAAAAGGGAGAAAAAGTAGAAAGAGAGAGAGAGAGAGAGAGAGGAAGGAAGGATAAAATAGAATAATGTTAGATAAAATAAGTTTATTAAAATAAAAAGTTATTTAGAAAAATTTTTTTTTAAAGTTAAAAAAAAAAACCCCAGACAGATAGAACCCTAGGACAAATGGTGAAAGCAAAGCTATACAGACAAGATCTCACACAGAAGAATACACATACACACTCATAAAAAGAGGAAAAGGGGAAATAAAAAATAAATCTTGCTTTCAAAGCCCACCTCCTCAATTTGGGATGATTCGTTGTCTATTCATGTATTCCACAGATGCAGGGTACATCAAGTTGATTGTGGGGATTTAATCCGCTGCTCCTGAGGCTGCTGGGAGAGATTTCCCTTTCTCTTTGTTCGCACAGCTCCCGGGACTCAGCTTTGGATCTGGCCCCACCTCTGCGTGTAAGTCGCCAGAGGGCGTCTGTTCTTCGCTCAGACAGGACGGGATTAAAGGAGCAGCTGACTCGGGTGCTGTGGTTCACTGAGGCCCGGGTTGGGTAGGGAGGGCCACGGACCGCTGGGCAAGCCTGCGGTGGCAGAGGCCGGCAGGACGTTGCACCAGCCTGAAGCGCACTGTGCGTTCTCCCGGGGAAGCCGTCCCTGGATCACGGGACCCTGGCGTTGGCGGGCGGCACAGGCTCCGAGAGGGGAGGTGTGGAGAGTGACCTGTGGTCGCACACAGGATTCTTGGTGGCGGCAGCAGCAGCCTTAGCGTCTCAGGCCCGTCTCTGGGGTCCGCGCTGCTAGGCGCGGCTCGCTCCCGTCTCTGGAGCTCCTTTAAGCAGTGCTCTTAATCCCCTCTCCTCGCGCACCAGGAAACAAAGAGGGAAGAAAAAGTCTCTTGCCTCCTCGGCAGGTCCAGACTTTTTCCCGGACTCCCTGCCGGCTAGCAGTGGTGCACTAACCCCCTGCCGGCTGTGTTCACGCCGCCAACCCCAGTCCTCTCCCTGCGCTCCGACCGACCGAAGCCCGAGCCTCAGCTCCCAGCCCCGCCCGCTCCGGCGGGGGAGCAGACAAGCCTCTCGGGCTGCTGAGTGCCGGTCGGCGCCGATCCTCCGTGCGGGAATGTCTCCGCTTTGCCCTCCGCGCCCCTATTGCTGTGCTCTCCTCCGCGGCGCCGAAGCTTTCCCCCTTCCGCCACCCGCAGTCTCCGCCCGCGAAGGGGCTTCTCAGTGTGTGGAAACCTTTCCTCTTTCACAGCTCCCTCCTACTGGTGCCAGTCCCGTCCCTATCCTAATGTCTCTGTTTTTTCTTTTTTTTGTTTACCCTACCCAGGTACTTGGGGAGTTTCTTGCCTTTTGGGAGGTCTAAGGTCTTCTGCCAGCGTTCAGTAGGTGTTCTGTAGGAGTTGTTCCACGTGTAGATGTATTTCTGGTGTATCTGTGGGGAGGAAGGTGACCTCCGCGTCTTACTCTTCCGCCATCTTCTCTCTAGTCCCTGCTGCTTTTCTTTAAATACTTTGAGCCAGTGTAAACATTCCCAACCATCCCTCTCGTCCCCGCCAACCCCATTCTTGTGAATCCTGTCTTGTGCTTCAAGGCTTGATTTGTGAGTGTTATCCTTGATGTTTGAGTTAGTTTACTGTCTCCTTCCTTCTTGACCGCAAGAAATAGGCTTCCGTTTTACCCCCTCACTGAAATGACTTTCTAAAAAATGATACCCATTGATTGTATTCAGCTTGCGTTTTTTCTTGGTCCCTACCTTGACTTTAACAATGTGCTCCTCAGTAAGTGATGATAACAGCAGAATATTCTGAACACTTCCTATGTACCAAATGCTCTTCTAATCACTTTAAATGTATAGTCAAGTCACTGAAGTATTTCACTAACTCACAATTCTCACAATATCCCATATGGTGAAGAGCAGTATGCTTTCCACTTTACAGACAAAGACATTGAGACAGAAGGAAGTAAAGTCACTTATCCTACATTTCTCACTTGCTGGGGGGTTGGAGCTCAGACTCCACCCAAGACGGTCTAGCAAGTCCACAGTCTGCGTTTGGCCACACTGCGGTGCTGCTCTCAGAATTCCCCCAGACCTGTCATTCTTGATGTCGTTGCCGCTCACTCTTCTCAGGCCAGATTCCACTGAGCACACATGGATTGAGTGCTCGACAGGGACCAGCTCCTGTTCTCTGTCAGTCTCCTCTTGTTCCCTTGCCCATTAATTGTATTCAGGAGGGATCGATTAAGGCCAGAATTATGCTGTGGCTTTTACGGTCTAGGAGCCCTTTTCCAGGTGGAGAGAACGACCATCCACTGAGCAGCAGCACAACAGTCCTTTCCCATCTCCTAATTATTAATGATTTGCTGTGATCTTCTCAATGCCCCAGTCTCATCATCGTAATTTTATGCAATGGCTCCCTTTTCTTTGACCTCCAAATCTAATCAGTTACTAAATGTTACTGATCTTCCCCTTTACAATTCATTTCTACGGCCGTAACTCTATTCTAGGCTGTAATCGCTTTACTTCTGAATTACAATAATGGGTCTAAGTGGCCTTTGCTCCACCAGCTTCTGTCCATTCCCAGTTGGTTACCTACTATCCTACACACTAGCCCCCAGAGGACTTCCAGTCGTCTTTCGTGACCTGGATCAAATCCTCACTCCTCTCTGAAGCCTTCACAGATCACTCCATGTTGCTCACCCCTGCATCTTTGGTACCAGTCAAATAATATCCTGTACATGTTTGTCACTTCACTACACCTGAAACTCCTGTGGTCTGGACTGTCTGTTACTTTTCTTTGTAGACGCAACATCCAGCAGTGTGTCTGATACACAATAATGACTAGTTCACCTAAGAATGAATGTATGAATAAACAAAAGAAAAGTGAATGACCCTGCAGGGACTTGCATTTGCCTAACTTACCAAGTCCAAAAGCCTGAGCACAGTCACAGAGACCCAGTGCCCTGCCCTTCCTTCCACTAAGCTTATCTCTAATGCCTACTGGTTTGGACCTGGTTGCTTAAGCAAGTGTGTTCACTGTTTTCGTCACATAACATTTTTTTTTTCTCCTTGTATTAATAGTTCAGGTGTTTCCCTTCTCTATAAAGTCTGTCCCAATCATCTCCACTTTGACCACTCACCATTCCTTTGTTGACATAAGTAATGATCCCATTAGACTGGCGAGGGTCTATTATTTTCATGAACGCTTACTGAAGTGGAGCTACTCAGCAAACAGTTGGTGTGGTGTCATCTAACGTATTTAGCATCAGGTGTCCAATGAAGAGGATTGCGGTCTCAAATCTAAAATGTGACCTTGGTCCATGTATTATCCATGATCAGCCTTAGTTTACTCATTGGATAAATGGAGATAGCCGCGATCAGCTACCTCACAAATTTGTTGTCATGTGGGTGTTTTTCAAAACCAGCAACCAATTCTCTGATTCTCCAGACACTAACCCAGTGTCCAAAAATCCAATTCCATTTCAAACACTGTTTATTCAATACCTGGAATTAGATCTCACAAGTTAAAGGGTTTAGTCTCATAAGACTTCCCCACACTTCAGTCACAAGTCCTGGGCCTCTCATACTTCTGACTGACTGGCTATAATCTGGACTTCCCATGACCACCTCCTAGGGTTCAGTACTTTGGTAACAGCTCACAGAATTCAGGAAGTCATTTTTTCTTACGCTTAGCTGTTTATTTTAAAGGATACAATGAACAGTCAGATGAAGAGGTGCATAGGGTGAGATCCAGGAGGGTCCCAGGTATAAGAGCTATGTCTCCATGGAATTGGGGTTCGCCACCCTCCTGACACATGGCTGCATTGGCCAATTCATAAGCCATTAGCTCTCCTCATGCAAGAAATGTAACTCCACGTACCACCTACACCACTTCCCAGAGGTCAATGGAAGGGCCTGAAATTTCCAGTCCTCTAATCACTTGGTTTTTCTGTGATTATCTGAGGCTATCTAGGTGTCCTACCCTAAGTCACCTCATTAGAATAAACTCAAGTATGATCAAAAGGGGCTCATTATGAATTACAAAAGAAAACACTCCTATCACTCAGAAAATCCCAAGGGCTTTAGGAGCTCTGTGCCAGGAACCACCACCAGGGACAAAGACTGAATATATATATATATATATATATATATATATATATATATATATTTTTTTTTTTTTTTTTTTTTTTTTTTTTTTATGCAGGCCTCTCACTGTTGTGGCCTCTCCCGTTGCGGAGCACAGGCTCCAGGCGCACGGGCCCAGCAGCCATGGCTCAAGGGCCCAGCTGCTCCACAGCATGTGGGATCTTCCCAGACCGGGGCACGAACCCGTGTCCCCTGCATTGGCTGGCGCACTCTCAACCACTGCGCCACCAGGGAAGCCCTGAATATATTTCTTATAATGCCACATAATGATTAAATGAAACTCTCTGTGTAAACTATAATTTAGTAAAATATATTGAAAATAATTTCATCCACTATAAAGTATTACATAAATGTGGTTGTAATAAGTGCTTGTAACTATGCTTCTTCACGAGACTCAAAAAAGGCAAAACAAAAACGCGCTTCACATCATCATGCATCACTTAACTCTGTAGTTTCCACGTCTCTAGAAGGCTTTCTTTCAAAGTATCTCAACTAAATTAACCTTCCCAACATATAGCCCTTAGTTTTTTTAACAAATACACCATTTATGGAGAAACGTCATGCTCTCTAAACCTTACAGCAATCCTAGCTGGTCAACATGGTCACCCTCTACTAGTAGAGGAATAAACCGAGGTTCAGTCCAGTCCCCTGAACTTTCACATGGCGACAGGGCTAGTAAGTTTGGAGCTGGGATTCAAATTCAGAGTTCTCTCACAAACACGTCCATACTCTACTCATGGAACCATGATGCCTCTGTGACAGAGGGTTAGGATTTCACATTACTATTTCACGGTTAATCCCATTTTACAGGAAAGGCAGCATCCCTGCAGTTGGCTCCTGGGAAATGGAAGGAGACAAAAGAATCGTAGCTGATGTGGGTGTCTGTGTGGAGCACTGTCCTGCTGGGGTCAGCAGGTTGGCTTCTTGCCATCCAGGGATGATGCCTTTCATAATGAGGAAGTCAAAAAGATAATTATGGAAATAAATTCCTGAACCGCTATGGCCTGTGAACTCTACCAAGCAGAACTTTGAATGTGAAGGAGACAGCTGCAGTACAGAGCTAAAACAGGAAAACCTTACCTTTGCAGTCTCTTAGGGGGTGAGCTGAACAATTTTCATACAACCCCACACAGTCGTCCTTAACAAGAGTGTTACGTGTGAGTTTGTGTGTGTGTGTGTGTGTGTGTGTGTGTGTGTGTGTGTGTGTGTATGTATGTATGCTGTGGTCTCATTACATGCCTGTGAGCATTCCTGTCACCTGATGCACACAGATGTTCTATTAACCAATTAATTTATTGAGCTAAGTAGGCTAAATCAGACTAAGTGACATCAACGTGATCTACAAGGATAGAAATAAATTAGGGTAAGTGTGTTTTAAATGCCAGTCAGAATGAACAGGTGAAAAAGGAAAGGAAAGGAAAGAGAAAAAAGGGAATCTAACCCCTAATCTACTCATTTCTTCTCAATCCCAGAAACTGCCTAATCTACTTTTGCAGATAGATTAGAAAATACCTCAGCTTGCAAAAGCTTGTCAGCACCCTACCACATTGCATGCTAAGCCCATGCCAAGCTCAAGGCATGAAGAAATTCAAGATCAGTGCTGAGAATTGCCTTTCCTAGGTTTTTAAATAGTCTCTGGTCATAATCTGATTTCTTTTCAACCAATCCAAAGTCTTTCCAGCTCTGTGCTTCAGCTAATATGAAGCACAATAAGCACACGCCAAATGTGAATTCTGAGAAATCACTTCAGAAACATTCTTCCTGGAATTCTGTATGGTTTAGTGGGGAACGTCCACCAGTAATACCCATGTATCACTAAAAATGGAAGGAGAAAGGACCACAGATTTCTATTTTCTAATACTGCCAAGGTGCACACCTCCTATAATCTTCAGAGACCCACACTATAATTCACTCTGTCCTATCATCTACCTCTTTTCTCTCTTGCATTAGATTTAATTCAGTAATCACACCCTACAAGCCATTCAGGCAGAAATACCCTTGCTGACTGCAACTTTCACCAGCTAGTCTCTGAATGTTGCTGTAATATGTGTATATCTATGTGTCTGTGTGTATCTGCGTGTGAGAGAAAGGACAAGAATATTGTCTTCATCAGCGGCTGCATTCTCTCTCTGTCTTTAATTTGGTCTCTCTACTTTTCCTTCATCCCCACTTTGTGTCCATGGGAGTTAGAATTCCATCCCTCTGGAGTGGCAAGAGACAAATCCTGCCTCTCCAGTCACCACTGAGGGAGAAATTCCTTATCTCCTCTCATTTTTTTCTGTGTTTTTAATTACCTCATCCTTGGGGTAATCACAGGCCATCACCCCTTCTTCTGAAAGATGACTGTTTCTATGACCCTGTTATGCTTTGTACAACTGAGGTTTCTCCCTAGGCCTTTTCCTCTTATATTCTGATGTCTAGCGATGCCTGTTTTTTGTCCATTTTGATGTTGGCATCTTGCTCAACCTCCAATTTGTTTCCTGTATGTGATTATCTCTTGCTTATCCCCAAGTGAACTTGTGAACATGGTTTCTTTTTGCTTCCCTTACCTCATGTGTGGCATGTATATGTCAGTTGCCATTTCCTCTGGGAGAGGTGTAAGGAGTGGCAGTTGCTGGATTCTGTGTGCGTTTCAGTTCAGAAGATGTATCTGTACCTCTCCACTGCCTTGTTTCATGTCTTTATGCGTGAGTGGCATCACTCAAGCCAAACTAAAGCTTAACAGCCTGAAACTGCACAATGCATACCCCATAAAAAACTGGTTCGGGTTCCCAGATGAATATGAAACATCGATTTGTATGGGAGCAAAGTTAAAGGGTCTAAGGAGGCCAGGATTTTATATTTTCAATAATTTTCCGCTTTGCAGGGACCTAAAGAATTGTCGATTTACACTTTAAAGGATCAAATAGAAGCCGTAGCGTTTTGTCCCTTCATACTGAGCGGTGAGACTGATCACTCAAAATACATATTCTAAGGGAAGAGTAAAATAAGGCACCACATCTCAAAGGCGGTGATAATGTCACATGGGGCAGGGGCAGGGCCACCCCTTCTGACACCGATTTGCCTCATGTGTCCCCCTCTAGCTCTGTGTGTGGCCTCCCGCCATGGTCATATCACTTCCCATTTTCTCTTTCCCAGCATTAAATGAAATTGTTCTCTTTTTGTAGTTGGAAATGACAAAAACATGGTGAGAGAGGAGAGGGAGAAATGGAAAAGGGGAAAATGTATAGAAAACAGTTTTTTTAATTTGCAAAAATTTGGATCAGTGCATACTTTTAGCTTGCATTTACATTTCTATATATTTTAGTAAGGGAAGGGTAAACGAAAGGAAACAAGAATAAGTATATGGCAATAAACACAGAAAATAGTTTTTCCTTAATGGAAAAAGTAATTACATAGATACAAAATGTGTACTGTCAACCTTCAAGAATCTTAGAATGAAAAATATTTATCACTTAATTTAAAGGGTTTTCTAGGAAATGTAACTTAAGAAAATAGAGTGAGGAAGATGGAAAGGGAAATTAATATTTATTAAGCATCTACTATGTATTCAAACACAGGGGTAGCTGTGTTCCTACTGCATAGCTTATCTAATCCTCCCAACAGGCTTAGAAATAAGTAGTGTTAACCCTAATTTTTATAGCTATGGAAACTGGAACTCTGACAAATTTAGTTGTTTACCTAAAATCATACAAGTAACTGGTGAACAGCAGATATGATTTTGAAAAAAAATTTTTTTTTTCTATCCATGACTAAATGTCTTCTCTGTTGATTAAGTTACTGTCTGTGGCCAAGAAGAATAGGATCCATGATATGTGACACTCTGTCTTCTCAACCTAGGACATAAATGTAAAATTCTGCTGTTTCATGTTTACAGAAGTTCAGGAATTTCTTAGCTGAGCAGTTTTCTGATTGTAGGCCCAACCTGGTTGCCTGAGGCAGATGAACAGTCTTATGAATTCTTTCCTAGACCCAGGGAGGAGGAGCTCTGTGCTGAGTCCCACACTCCTCTGCCTGGTCCTTCCATGGCCACATCCCTTCTTAGAGGGTGAAGAGTACCTTCTATGACCCTATATGTACCTGGCATCCCAGAACTCCCTGCTCAGAGAATCCCAGACCCATTTCCTAGGTCTGCACTGGCCTCTTTTCTGGGGCTGTCAAAGAGCGTGAACATGGGGATAAGGGACCCTCCCAAATGCACTCTAGAGCTGAAGCCAGGACAGGATGAAAAGCAGAGAAATCCATGAACAAGGACCAGTAGTAGCTTTTCCAGCTCCATCTGCCTCCAACACAGAACTTCAAGTAGCTGAGGATTCTAAATGGAGACCTGGCCTTCTAGGAGGATATTATGGTATTATTATTTTTGTGTGTGTGGTACGTGGGCCTCTCACTGCTGTGGCCTCTCCCGTTGCGGAGCACAGGCTCCGGACATGCAGGCTCAGCGGCCATGGCTCACGGGCCCAGCCGCTCTGTGGCATGTGGGATCTTCCCGGACCGGGGCACGAACCCGTCTCCCCTGCATGGGCAGGTGGAGTCTCAAGCACTGCGCCACCCTGGTGTATGGTATTATTTTGATAAATAAGTCTCTATTTGTAATATTGCCCTGGACCTAATATATAATAGACATGGGCCTGAATATCATGCTACTCTGATTATGTTTTACTAAGGAAAAGAGGATCCACCCTGGTACTGTAATTAAAATTTTAAACAAATTTCACATAGCACTTGTTTCTCCAGCTTCCTCCAACCTTGGGGAAAGGGGAAACACAAGCAGCTATTGCATTCTGACCTCCTAGAATCAGGCTCCCTGGAATGCCAGCATCACCACACATGTTTCCTTTCCTTGGCAGCCATACGGGCAATTCATTGCCTCTCCTTGGATCCCATAAATTGTGACTGTTTATGATAGGGGTGAGGGGTGGTCTCAGCTGCTTCTCGAAATGCTGACCTTTTACAGTTGTGGTGGAAATTAAATAAGTGTAAAATGGTAGTGAGTGCTGTGTTTGATAAAAGAACACACAGACTTCACAGAGTAGATAAATGGTCATTATCTGCTCACACAAATGGGTTATTTCCTTCCTGCCTCTTACCTTCTACAGGAGCAGTCTTTTTATATTAGCCGGAAACCTGAGGATTCCATGACTTGGGTCAGTGGGACTCTGCTCAAATCCCCTCCAGCAACACGTTTACCGCCCTCCATCCTGTCATAAATGGAGGACACTAATGAGGCCTTAGGTACTGTATTATCAGGCGTCTCACAATCAAACACCCAGGCGGTCTCAAGAGCCACCCGCCATGTCCCCTCCTGCTTTTTCCTTGTCCTTACCCTTGGTTTTACTCTTAGACCCCACTCCGCTCCCATGCAGACATTTCCCTGAAGTATGGTCACTTCATCTCTGTCATTGGGCTTTTAGTCAGATGAGTGTAAAGCACTTATCCAGGGGACCTGGCCTGCGTTGGTACAAAATATCACAGCCCATCTGCTTAAAAAAGTGAAAATAAAGTCATCTGCGCTGTTTCTCTCCTGCTTTTCACAGGGAAAGGGCAGTTGCTGATTTTAATCTATTGTGATGTAGTGTTGCTTATCCTAAAAACCACTGCTTTTCTCATACACGGATGCAGAACTGAAACCCACCACAGCAGCCCGGCCGATGGCTTGAACTCGAGGTGCACGAGCTTGTCTTCCCATAGAGAATTTCCCATTTCTCATTCTCTGCTTCTTGTGCTCTTAGCTTATTGAGAGGGACTTAGATTCGGGATTGCAGCTCTTCCTATTTCTGCATTAAATCAGCATGCAGTGCGTGGTACATTTGAGATTTCAACATGCAGCGGCTCTGTACAGGGCAAGATGGGAAGAAAACTATGCCCTGTGGTCCTGGCTGTGTTTTTTGTTTGTTTGTTTGTTTTCCTGGCTGTGTTTTGAAACAAAAGTAATGAGAGGAGAGTATAACCAGGGGCAAGTTTTCTTAAGATACTATTATTAGGGGCATTTCTCTGTTGATTTCTTAAGCAGCCTCTGCATTAACAAGAGTTTCAGTATTAGGATAGCTTAATGAGGTGCTGATTAGCAAAGAAGAACTGAGCCCTCTGTGAAGTCCCCCAAACTGCATTGTTTACAAGGGGTAAACAAGGGGTCAGATACTCTCTGCATATTTCTACATGAGTAAAATAATTACAGTGCTTTCTAATCTCATTTCAAATAGTATCCATCCAACCTGTTCTCAGCCTGCACACACACACACACACACACACACACACACACATACACATACACATACACACACCACAGTTTAAGTCAGTACAAACAAAGTGGACTAAAAGTGGATTATAGAAAATGGAAGGAAGTTGATGCCCTCTATTCATTTCTCCTGGATTTAACTGCTGACTTACTGACAATGAAATTGGACTCAGCTTGAATCAGTCACATATTTCACTTGGAACCGACAGGTTACAGTCTACATATTGGCATCCTGCTGGTATCACATGTGACACACTTGTGATGGCTGCTGCATGCCAGACATGTTCAAGATGAACATCTTTGGGAGAGCTTTTCCCCAAAATTATTAAACTAGAAATAGCACTTGCCTTAAGCCCAAGAGAAGGAAGAAGCTAGGGTGAATTTAGCAACCCTAAGGGAGCCCCTTTGCACACTAAAAACACCTCAGAAGTAACAAGAGAATAACTTCTCAACCCACCTAATAGCACCCACTTATTTAACAAAGGACTGCTAGTCCTTTACATAATTAGAAAGTAGGCTTCAATGTAAATATCACTGAAAGATATGTTTGTTTAACCGAGTCATGCAAATTTATTTCTGGGGTAAATTAATTAAATACAATTCAACAAAATATTGAGTGTCTATTATGTTTTTGAAAACCCATTTATTTGTCATATGCTATGAAATGTACAAAGGTCATATTTTAAGTAAGCTAGGGCATTTTTTAAACAAAACTATGACAATTCCTCATGTGCTTATGGTTACAGTTTTTCACTTTCACTTCTGCCATTTCAGAGTAACTGACATAAGGGACCACACAAATATTTTAGTGGCTCAGAGGAGCGATCCCATCCAATTTTGAAGTATAGAGAGACTGTTATGACAAAGCTGGTACTTAGCTTGGCCCAGAATGATGAAAATCACTTCCTTAAGTGGACTTGGAAGCAGTGTTTCTTAGGTATCCATAATAATAGCAAAGCCATTGAGATTAAGAAAATTCTAGGTCATTTTTTTTTTAAGAAGTCTAGTTTTATTTAGCTAGAATTTTGGTCATGCTGCTTCAATTCTATGTCACGTAGGGTCTTAAGTGTCAGGTAAAGTAATTAGGATATAATTGAAAGTAGTGAGTGGCTAATAATGGTTTTTAAGCATAGGATAATAAGATGATAGCTGTATTCTAAGAAGATTAATCTGTCAGCAGTGTGTAGAAGTAAGAAAACCAAGTATTTATGGTAAGGGACAAAACGTGTGTCGATTACAGTGATACTAGTGGGGAAAGGAACCTGTTTTACAGATCAACTGCCAAGGCTGTGGTGGCACACAGAACGTGACAATATAGGGAAAAGGAAGCATCTGAGATTAAAAGCTGGATAATTCAGAACTGATGCCTGAAATAGTGAGGGAAAAATGAATAGCAAGAGACAGTAAGAGGAGAAGAGAGGAGAAGGAGTAATATAGTTTGGGGTGTTTGATGAATGGATTGTGTACCAAAGTAATTTTTTTGCCAAAGGCACTAAAAACCATGGATAGAGGTGCGCAGGTAAGTTGGGTTAGAGATACAGATTTCATGCCCGTATTCAAAGAGATAATATTTAAATAGGGGAAGTAATAAAATCACTAAGGAAAAGATTACATACAGTGAAGCGTGGGAGACATGACATGCTTTAGGGGACACATTTAGGAAGTAAAGAGAAATGCAGTTTGGTGGAAGAGTGACAGGGGAGGAGAGTCTCAGGGGAAAAGATAAGAGCGCTGAAGACAAAGCAAGAGAGATTAGAGGCAACGTCTAATCTTGCAATTGGATTAGATTGTTAGAGGCCTCTTGGAGTCTTTCAAGAACGCACCTCTTAAAAGAAGTGGAGACTTCAGATGGAAAAGTGGTAAGGAATGAACCACATGAGAAGGTGGAGGCAGTGTTTGTGGAATATGGTTTCTAGAGCTTGCACAAGGGGGTTAAAGGGAGAGGGTGGTCATTTACTGGGGTTGAGGAAAAGCCAGGGGCCCCGTGCTTGTGTTTGTGTGTGTTGTTTGGTTGCTTGATCTGTTTTGGTTGCTTGTAGGTTTGATGGGATAAGGGAACATGTCTGTGAAAAGTGGACAGAGCAAGTGGAGAAAGGGATATTGAAGATGGAGAGAGAGAGAGAGAGAGAGAGAGAGAGAGAGAGAGAGAGAGAGAGAGAGAGAGAGAGAGAGAGAGACTCTGATGGATAGATTCCTCAAAGAAACAAATGTAAGAGTCTCAGTGAGGGTCTTAATTAGGTCTGGAAAGAAAATGGGCTGTTATTTTTCATACTTGAGTAAAGAGAATAAGGATTGTTGTAGGTGAGGAAATTTATTGGTTCTTTCTTCAGAAGAGTTTTTGATCTAGGAGAGAGACCACGAGGACCATAGTTCCCTAAGGAGGAAGAGGGGAGCTAGGAAGAAAAACAGAATAAGAGGTCTCTTCTTACTGAGCCCCAAACAAACCTCTCTCCTGTATTTCGATTTTGCCTACGGCTAGCTATCCTCAGAAATCTTTCAGACCTAGTGTTCTTCTTAACTCAGCCAGGAAGATCAATGGACTATATCATATTGACAGCCCTGAATATAGCAGGATTGTTCCTGCCCACTTCAGCTGCCGTAGGCTTAGGTCCACAGAGGAACCGTCCTCCACTCCAACCATGAAAAATAGAATTACAAGTAAAACTAAACTTATTTTTTAATGGAACAAATGTGCCCACTCTATGCAAATAAGGACAAGGAAAGTAAACATTTATTCAGAAGGAGAAAAAAGATAAAAAGGTGAGATTGACCTAGGGAGAGGACCTGAAGAAGAAAGGAGGTAAAATGGAGACCATTCCTTCAGTCTTTAGGAAAATGACATATTTTTTTTTTGGCAAAGAGGCCAGAGCATTACTGCTGTTGAGTTTTAAGCTAATTAAAATGGGGAGTTTCTCCACTTCCATCTTAGGTAGAAATGGAAGTTTTTGATTGTGGGAATGTCTATGCCTTAACCTGGAAATTTTATGCACAAATATGCTCCATTGGGGTGAAGCTGGTTTTGATGTTTCTGAGGGAAACTGGAGGGGCTAACATTGATTTATCATAGCCAGAATCTGAACAAGTGTGGCCAGATTTATTGTTAGTATGAGAACTCTTTATAAATATTAGCTACCGTAAAGGTGTCTGACTTAGGGCTATGCACCTCAACAGCCTGTCTTTGAGTGCTTGTTTCAAAGGCAGCCTTCTCAAATATGTGAGAATACCATTTAGTCCCTAGGTTAAATGGACAGAATCCAGTTAACGTTAGAGGAGTGAATCTAATGTATGAAAACACTTTATCATTTGAAAGTAGATCATAATCAGTTAATTCCACTGGAAGTACAGGGAAAAGTTTGTACAGTATCAACCCAGCGGGGATTTGATTCCCTTTACCTAATAAATATGAGAGTGATGATGCTTAATCAGCAGAGTTCTAAGAAACAAGACAGCTGTTCTCTGATTCAGAACTTTGAAAATTGTGAATACCCATTTCCCCCCTCAGTAATCCTTTCTTCAAAACAAGGAGTGTTTTGTTTGTTTGTTTTTTAAAGAAACTGCATTCTAGGATCCACTTACCTATCTTATCATAGCACTAATTGCTATGTCCCAGTAATGTAACAGCTGAATTTATTGTCCCCAACAAACTCCACAAGGTAGGTGGGAATCTGTGAAATAAGTTTGTGGCTTCAGTAACCCTCCATATTCTGGCTAAAACTGAAGCTAGCTGGAGAGACCCATTGCAGTAGGTCTATGTTTGTATAGAGTCCCCTTTCCTCTACTTTCTGTGCCAGCCAGTTCTCAGGAATGGGGACTTGGGCCTTAGATGTATTATACACATCTACTGAAGTTCTCTGACTGCTGAGGGTTGACAGAGTGGTCTCATTTGGCATCACCTCTTCCCAATCCCATGCTGATCACTTTACTTTTAAACAGTGTGCTTTAGACTGGATGGGAACTTTCATGGGTAGCCCTGTATTAGCTTTTCATTGACATTATTACCCTAGCAATCCAGATTTGGCTCAAGTAACCACCTGTTAGACAAGGGTAAAAGAGTCTTCAGAGTTGACTTGGAAATCTTATAATGAATTAATGAATTAGATGTCAGGCCAAGAGAGCTCATCAACTCAACTAAGGTTGCCTTATGATCAGCCTTCCTGTACCCCTCTGACTGGAAGCCACCAGAAGGTCAAGCAACCCCATAGGAGCATTCGATATACTTTTTTATGTCCAAGACAATATACACGTCTGGCAAAGAGAAGATACCAGGCCAGAGGTGATAGTTATAGCATTCTATTCTCTTTAGAGTCTTGGAAGCTTCAATTTTTTTTTTTTTCTTTTTCTGATTTTGGCTGAGCAGAAACATTTTGTGAGCCAGGCTGGTTAGGGATGGCTGCCTATGTGCTGTGATTTGTGAGAGGGCTGGCCCAGGACTCTGCCGCCAAAGTAGCAGTATCTGCCTTCTTCCCATGGCAACATCTTTCTATTGGATTTTTGGCTCATCTGCTTAGGTTGAAAGCACAGTTTCACAGACAGAGCACGACCCATAGATTCAAGGTCCCCTGATGGCAGAAAGTGTACAATGTAACACTAAGATATGTGTTTTGAGAGAAAGACTGTTGGTGGATTTCTAAGTCCCTAAGGCCATACATTGTAATTTATGAATGTAATATCACATATTGTATTTGGGTTATGGGTTGTGTAAAGCCCTGAACCTTCAGTGAGTTCAGCATATTGTAGTTTAACATAGTAAGTGTGAAGTAGAGATAGATTATGATAAAAGGATTCTAACTCCTCAAAAAGTAATTTAATTAACTAAGAAACAAGGTGGCAGTATATTGACAAAGCACAGTGAAGACGCATATATTGGTTCAAATGATACAGGAATGGAAGTATGACCTTTTTAAAGTTGGTTTGTAAAGAAAACATATTCAAATATCCTGGTAGGGAAAATATATTTTCATTAAGTGAAAATTAGGATTTCATTTTTTAGCATATTAGCATAAACCTCATTTAAAAAAGAAATCTTTACCAAAGTAACAAGGCCAAATTTAAGTTGGGAAGTTACTTAAAGAATGGAGTTTAGATTTTGATTAACCAAAATAAATAGTGTATATGACTCTACTGTGATGAGCTTTGTCTTCCTAGTAAAGAAGAAATATCCTTGAACAAGCAATTTATTCATTTTTTGGCTTCCACATAAACTATTATTAAAGCCATAACCTCATTAAACATATACATTATTTTCTATCCCATGACAAATTATGTGAAAATTAATTTAACAAAATTTAATGGAGTACTAAAACATGCAGAGTTAACTTTATATACTTATATTTCATTCTAACACCTTGAATCAAATTATGGTCAGCTTTTTTTCCCCAATGGAATAATCTCTTGCATAGTAAGTAATGTCACAAAATTTGGACTACAGATATAATATTACATCTATGAAAACATGCATGCTTTTTTTTTTTTTTTTTTTTTTTTGCGGTACGCGGGCCTCTCACTGTGGTGGCCTCTCCCGTTGCGGAGCACAGGCTCCGGATGCGCAGGCTCAGTGGCCATGGCTCACGGGCCCAGCCTCTCCGTGGCATGTGGGATCTTCCCGGACCGGGGCACGAACCCACGTCCCCTGCATCGGCAGGCGGACTCTCAACCACTGCGCCACCAGGGAAGCCCCATGCATGCTTTTTTAAAATAGACAACTTAATAGTTTCATGAGACAGCTCATTGAAAAGCTGAGGTCAGGAATTTTTACAAGTATGAATATTAAGACCAAGTTATATACTAACGTTCCTGCAAGTCATCTGTGAAGAGAATACATAAAATTAATCAGTCTCAGTATGCTTTTAAGTGCAACTCATTTTATTCTATCTTTTAGCTCTAGAGCCACCAATCGTCAGTTATGCAGACTGTAGAGTTCAAAGCAAGTATTCAAAGACCTGGTGCAGGAATGGAAATTGCATAATTGACTTATATGACCCTATCCATACTGTTTTTAAAATAAAAATGCTGCACTATCTGGCCCAGGGTCTTTGACACTGTGGCAATGTGAGAGGCAGGCATTAAACTGCTAAATTCCAACACCATCAGTATGACTTAAATCCTAAGAGATATATTGTTTCTGTTGCCAAGGCCAGAGTCAACCTTAGCTGGTAAATGCTAGACTAAAAGAGGAAGGTACACAGCTTGATGGAGGGGTGGTTCCTGGTGCACCTGTGCTCTTGACAGCTTTTGCTGGTGCTTGAGGAGGAAACAGGTTGCCTGTTTGTTCTTCAGGAGCACTTCTGGCATCCAGGTATTATGCAGGCATGCATTGCCAGCTGTGAGAGATACTGCTTCCTTGTCACTTCAGAGAAAGATGCTCCTTACAGGAAAATCCCTTTTGCTGTTTCATTCAGGGAGCCTGAGAAAGGAAGACAAAAAGGATCAAATGCAAAGCACAGATCACTAGAGGGGCAGGGTTCTGAAATAACCTGGGTCCATTCTTGCTTTCAAATTGGAGAAAAGTATAATAGACAAGAAGGCCTTACTTGTTGTAACTTTTAAAAGATATGAGTCCATTAATGGATGATTTAAAGAAGGGAATAGCAAGTAAATGCGTATATACCTGATTTTCCCGGCCTGTGTCTGTATACATTCAGTGTTCCATCCTGGTGAAGAGGAGTGAGTAGGATAACCTGTATATGTCAAGACATCATAAATGCAGAAAAATAAACTATTACATTATTAGGTCAACCTCTTAAAGTTTTTAACTGAAATGATTCACAGGTAGTCTTGCACTGTTGCATATATTATTTACCTTATGATTAAATCAAACACACACATCCACCTTAAGACAGATTTCAAAAATTTAAAAAACATAAAGCATTTTTAATCAATTATTAGATCCATTAGAGAACTTCAATACTTCGCACAATGTGGTTTAATTGACATAATGAATCTGTAGAACAGAGAAGCTAAGATAAACTCAGAAGTAAAAGAGAATGTCATGTACGACAAAAAGAGCCTTTCAAATCAGCCTGAAAAGCAGAGATTATTCAGTAAATTGTGTGAGACAGCTGGCTAGCTATTAGGAAGAAAGAAAAGCTAGATTCCTTTCTTATATTAGACTGAAGACCTTGTATCAGACTGGAAGTAAAGATGGATGAAAGACTGAAATGTAAAAATTAAATAGAATCAGAAAAAAATCAAGATAAAGTGTAAAATCTTTGAGTAAGGAAGTCCATTTTAATAACATCTTAAGAATTAGAAGCAATAAAGTAAAAGATTTATAAATCGTATACCCCACAAAACTTCTTCATGACAAAAGAACAACATATGGTAAATTTGAAAGAAAAATGAAAATAAAGACTATTTGCAATAGCATCATGAATAAAGCATTCATATCCTTAATATATAAAAGCTCTTACCAATCAATAAGGGTAAAAAAAGTAATCTCAATAGAAAAATTGTCAAAGAATCTGAATAGGCAATAGACAAAAGTTAAAATGTGAGTGGCTAGTAAAGAGAGATAGGAAGGGAGGGAGAAAGAGAGTAGAGGGACAAGAAGGGTGGAGAGGGGAGAGCAGATTAGAGAAGGCAAAGGAAGAGGGAAGGAACCATTGTTCACTTAACAAATTGGACAAAGGTTTGGAGAATGGGCCACTCTTGTGCACTCATATACAATATATTCCAATGCTAATTGTGCATCGATTTGACAGTACTAGTTCTAGAAAGTTACTGTAGCTAATATTACGGCTATAAAAATATTCACAGAAGAATGCTTTAGAATAGGAATTATAATAAAGAAAACAACCTAAATATTCATCAAGTATTATTTAATTGAATGATGGCTCATTTTATAATTGGATTTTGTAGTTCCATTGAATTAATGATGTAGAATTAACTTATTTGAAAAGATGCCCAGAATATGTTGTTGAGTGGGGAAGAAGAAAGATTGCAGGGCTTCCCTGGTGGCGCAGTGGTTGAGAGTCCGCCTGCCGATGCAGGGGACGCGGGTTCGTGCCCCGGTCCGGGAAGATCCCACATGCCGCGGAGCAGCTGGGCCCGTGAGCCATGGCCGCTGAGCCTGCGCGTCCGGAGCCTGTGCTCCGCAACGGGAGAGGCCACAA
>RJWK010037702.1:0-21152 GCA_004363435.1 Platanista minor | reverse complement strand
GCCTTTGCGCCTGGGCCGGCCGGCTGTGCTCCAGAGGATGCCCGTGCAGCTCAGAGGGACCACTGCCTGCCCCCTGGGCCGTTCGCTTCGCTGGAGGCAGAGGGACCAGGCGCCCCGGCGCCCAATCCAGATGATCCTGTCTTTGCTGCCCTGTAGGTCAGGCTGCCTCACCCACTGCCCAGCTGGGCCCACCTTCCTGGAGCCTGTCCCCCGGCCTCTGGCCTCGCAGGGCGGCTCAGGGAGGGCCCTGGTCACTGGAGTGTGTCCTCAAGGGTTTTGACTGCAGAAGGCAGGCTCTTTCTTGTGTCAGAAGCACTGGGTAAAAAGCCCTTGCTTTGTGGGTGGTTTCTGCCGAGGGGGAAAGCTGGTGAGGATGGGAGTGAACAATGAAGGTGGCTGAGAAGTGGGGTGAGGCGCCCAAGGTCACAGAGCGGTGTCTCACTTTACTCGGCCCGCGGGGTCCAGCTGGGGAGGGGCCGGGGCAGCACCCGGCCCTGGGGCTGCCCTGATGCCGTTCTGAAGGCAGACAGAATGGTCCACGTGGTGCTCGGACTTCCCAGCTTTTCACCTGCTTTGACCCAAACGTTAACTGAGTTGCATCCCCATCAACTTTGGGAAGTAAACCGCGGGGCATAACGCCATACTGATTTATTAAAAGTCACCCCAGTGGCTCCCACTGTACATGCTGGTTCAACTGTAGGACTGCCCCCGGCACCGACAGAAGGGCCCTGGGCCGGGGCTGTTTTCAGGAACTCTGGGTCCAACGTGGACTCGGCGCCTGGCCCTCGCATCCCCGGCACGTGTTCCAGGCAGGTCCCTTTTCTGCCTCTGCTCTCCAGTCCCTGGGCCTGTCCACAGCCAGGAGTGTGTAAGCAGGTCTGAAGTCAAGCAGTGCTGTCAGGAATGGCCAGGGTTGCATTAACCTTCAGGTTACGCCCAGGCCTTCCACACGCAGGCTCCACGCACTGGTCTCTGCAGAGGCTGAGGTGAGAGGAGAGCCTGCCTGTGTCCTTGCAGACAGAGGATGTGTGTAGAAGGACACAGACTTGGTGTTTACAGAGAGACATCTGGAGCCCGCACGTTGGCTATGCTCTAAGACCTGCTGTGCTCCTCTCACTGCCGGCCTGTGTTCTTGGCTCCCCTCTGCTATCCTTTCTGCCTCATGGGTGTTCTCCTTCCAACCTCCTTGGGGAGGCCAGCCCTGACTGCTCAGACCAAGTTAGTTCCCCTGCGGGCTAAAAGCACAGGCATGGACCCTGGGTCTGCCACTTACTGGCCAAGTGACCTTGGGCTGTTACACCTCTCTCTGGGTCTCAGTCTCCTCATCTGTCTAATGGGTATAATAGTGGCACCTATTTCAGGGTTGCTGCCATCATTAGATGACTTAATGTATGTGCTGTGCGTAGAATGATGACCAGCACACAGAAGGAACTGTATAGACTATGTACACAGTTGTAATATGAATTATTTGAATAATTTCTGTTTAATGCCTATCACTCCAAAGTAGATGGAACTTTTTCGTGCTGTAGCCCGTGAACATGTTGAATGAATGAATGAATGAAAGCAGGTGGCCACAGAGAGGCCGATGTCACACAGGTATCCTGCCAGTGGCTGCACATTTTAACCATTTGCTCTTGAGTGGGGAGAGCATTGCTCTTTGTTGCAAGTGGCTGTTACCCTCTTGACCTATAAAATACACATACGTGAAGAGAGAGCCTACAGGAGGAATAAACAACACGCAAATACCTGAGTGTCCTGAAATATTTTAAGTGAAAATTCATTGTGGCCTCTTATGTGTTGATTTCTCTGCTGGCTTCTTCCAGCCTGTGAGGGAGGTCCCCACACTGCCGTTTTACAGATGAGGGAACTGAGCTTTGGGCAGGTGAGGGCACCTGCCCAGGGCACAGAGCTGGTAGGTAGTGAGGTTTGTTCTGTCACCCACGTTCTGCCCTCTTCCCACAACACACAGTCGCCACGGTTATCCGCGTCATCTACACGTGGTCTTGACCGGAAAGTATGAGGCAGAGCAGCCAGAGAGCTCCTGAGAAAAGCCAGAAGTCCTTACCCTGGAGGAAGAGCCTAGAAGGATGGTGAGACCTGGTTTAGGTGCAGAGCTTTGTGGGACCTCTGCTTTCAGAGCCCAGGGTCAGCGGTCTAGCGACCTAGCTCAGAGGAGCAGGGAGAGTAATGCTCGTCCAGAAGATACGGCGGACTGTCGCCTCTCTGCTTCTACACCCTTCCTTCCTTCCTTCCTCCTTCCTTTCTTTCTCTTTCTCTCTTTTTCTCTCTTCCTTTCTTTCTCTCTTTCATTGTTTCTTTCCCTCTTTCTTTCTTCTTTCTTTCTCCCTTCCTTCCTTCCTTCCTTCCTCCCTTCTCACTCTCCCTCCCTCTTGTCTCACTCTCCCTCTGGCGGAAGCAAAGCCACGTGACATTGTGAATCTGCTCCCGGACATGAGATTCCAGAAAGGAATAAATCACTGCAGCTTGTTTATCTGCGCTCTGAAGGACCATCAATCTACTTGCTAAGCAAGTGCCTGCCCGCAGTGAGCTGACCTCACTAAACCCTCTCACAGCTCCTCTGGCTGCACACGTCGCAGCCCCTCTGCCCCTTAGTCATTTCTAAAGTGCATTGAGTGCTTGTGAAAAGGGTTCATCTTAGACCACCAACCCTTTCAGCAAACACTGCACCCTGCTTGGCACTGTTTTGGCAGCAAGCTGGCATTGCTGAGTGTAGCTGGATTTGAACCAAGGACTCAGGACTACAGGGCTCATTATTCTTCCCCTTTTGACTGAGGACAGTCTCCTCACATTGTCTTTCTGTGGTTTCCTGCACCAGAAATGCATACCTTAATTGCTAAAAAAGCCACCCTTTTAAAATAGAGTTTAAATGGGATGAGATCTCACAAATGGGAGGAATTCAAATGTGTCCTTTGAAATAGGAATCTGAGGGGCAGAGTGTGCCTGTCTGAAGGTTCAGCCAACCAGCCCATGGTCTGCAGAGCTGATTATGGCCATCCACACTCCTATTTCTAGGTTCCCTTTCTGCACTTACATCCTGGAATCTCACCTGCTCCAACTCTTGGGAGTTCTTCAGCAAATTCTTACCTCCAGAAAGATGTAATGAAAGAACAAGAGTGGCGTTGTGGTTCTGGGTTCCTGGATTCTGCTTTGCCCAGCGGCTTTGCTGTGTGGAGAGTGATGCTCACCTGTCTCCCGAGTCCTTGAGGATAGGGTGTTGGGGGAAGCTGGGGCGGGAAGGCGTGGAGGGGCTTCTGGTCCAGAGGCAGTTGGATGAGGAAGTACACGCCCTGTTGGGATTGCCCCCCACCCCCACCCCAGTTCTGTGCAGCAAAATATTTGGAGCAGGTTATCCAGGGATGCTTGGTTCTATGTTAAAATTATTTCTACATCTTAGGAATAAGATGGAATTAATTTCGTGCTGATTTATTTAAGTGAACACTGATTGGATTGGGTGTGGCTGATGGGCAAGCCACGACACTGGTTGGTTCAGAGAAAGAAAGGGAGCCAAGGGAGTAGGTAGATACTTTCTAAATGTTGTCTTCATACCTCAGCCGCGAATCAAAGCGTGAACCAGCAGTTTGGAGACTTCAGGCCCTAGGTTACAAAATATTATCTGATTCAGTCGAGAAGCTCTCTGGGGGGGAGCTTCTAATTATTATTTGGGATGTTTGCACTTAGCTCAGAAGAGTAAAACCTACATAGTCGTATTCATAAATATTACTGAAATATAGTCATTTCCCAGTCAAAATAGAAAACATTTTTGGACTCACTGCAGAAGCACATGATAAAAATAAACCAATGACTAAGAAACTTAAGCCCTTTAAGAGATCTGGATTTGTAAAGAGATGCTACAAAGGCGGAAATGAGCAAAGCAGGATCCTGAAAGCTCTGTCAGAAGGCCACACAACGAGCTCACTTTATATCCCTGGGAATTCTCACCAGAAGTAAAGCCCTGTGTTTTGACCCTGGAAAGCATGTAACATTTCACTGCATGGTACGGGCCACAGCTGGGAAATAACCAACAGTTGCTTTGGGGAGCGTGTCAAATATTGTGCAAATAGATGCACCAGGAAAATCTGGTCCTTTTTATCTGTTGACCAAACTGCATTTCCAGATGCCTGTGATGCAGGTATTTCAGACAAGCAGCTGGGGTAGGGAGAACAGGCTGTGTCTCCTGCGGAACCCCACTCCGGCCACCTAGTGTTTACTGTTGTATCTTGCTCCTTCCTGTAACCCCTGGGCTGAGTGTAGGGGAACCCACGCCCTCAACGTCATTTCTGTCAACGTTTGGAGAGGATGAACAGCATCCCTGACTTATACTGTCTGCCCTGTCCTTCAGGATTGCGTCTACAACAAACTGCTCGTACATTTCCTGCTGTAGAACCATGATATTTCCAAGACAAGATAAACATTCTCAAAATGTCCTACAGTTTATATCTTTAGTATAAATACCAGTCTGTATTTCAATGTTATATTCGAATTTGAAAAAACAAGCAATGAATTTCAAGTTTTATTTCATGAGATGTTTTAGCTGCGGAGTCTTGCTAGCATATGACTAGGGGAATTCTAAATGAATCCTGGATGGAATATTCTGAACTGGACGGGCAGATAAACTCCAAATTAATGCTGAACAGAATTTGCTTATTCCTTTGAGTAGGTGTAATAACGGTGAGGAAAATGTTGGTGCCATAACGGTTTCAGTCTGTGGGGAAGGCAGAACAATGCTTCCTATTTGTAATATAAACCTTTCAGTGTAATATAATTGTTAAAATTTTGTTATAAATTACTCAGTTAACCTTAGCATATTTGCTGTACTCCCCTTACAAAAAGATGGTTCCTCAGTTTTCCATAAATCAGAATTCAGCTGAAACCAGGATTTTTATTCATCTTTACTTGAATAACTTTTTATTACTTTTTAAAAGTTTTTTAAAAATCTAATTCACTCAACTATCCCCCACATAGTGATGTATGTTAGAAAGGTTAGTATCATATTTTTCATGTGAAGAAACCATTATAGTTTGTACCCTAGAGGGTCTTATGTATATCACAAGCCAGGCAGCCAGATGAAATAGGAGCTAATCTTACATATCCTAGTTTTGGGCTTGTGATTTCAGATGACAGAGTCACCCCAGGGCACTAGATAGCTTGTGTAATTTAACTGGAAAGTGACAAAGCCCTGTGAATTAATCAAAATGGAAAAAATGTTTGTGTAACAATGAGTGATGACCATTTGAGAGCCAAGAATAATTTTATCCCTTATTTTCCTCTTTTAGGTTCCATAAATGAAAAGTTACCCCAACGGGAAGGCACAGGAAAAACAGGTAACTATCTTAAAACGAACTTCCTTGATAATATTACTACAGCTAATCCAATCTATGCCTTAAAATAACTTCTCAAGTTAAAATGTCAATGTATATCAGTGATGGTAATGAGAGCTGAAGCCCTTTGTTAATTATTTATTCATTCAGCAAAACTTTATTCGACCCTTAGGGTTGTTGGGACCTGGCAGGTGCCGGGCACGTGACCTGCTGGGTAACCCACCTGTGTCCGCGTCAGGGCTTCTTAGACGTGGCTTGTGTTGGGACCACCTGTGGACGGTGTTAGGATCATCCCGGGTCCATATCTGTGCAGGGGACTCCAGGGCTGGCACGAGCCTCTAGCATAGCAGTTGTTGGAGGTCACTAATGGACCTCTGTCGGCTGCTCCTCATAAGAAAGAGGGGGCTGTTTCCATCTATGACAGTCACTCCTTCTGGGACCAGTACCCACAAGAACCTGAAGGATCAGGGAGCATTTCCTTTGGAAATCATCCCACGGCTCCTGGAGCATCTCCGCTGGCCGCCGCAACCCCACCGTGACCTCTTTGCCCTTTCCTCAGCTGTCACCTGTTAGTCCCAATGACACATTTTCTGTCTTTATATCAACCTGTGGAGTCAGAATTTATTTTTAAGATGAAATAAAAATAATGTACCAACATCTTAAGTACTTTTTTTTCCTGAGGTAGGTTATAGGATATGAACCAGTAATAGAGAAAAGTGATAAGAAGTCAAAAGACCCCAGTCTTATTCAACCCAGGTCTTTTAAGTGTGTATTGAAGTCACGGTGACCACTGTCCTTGCCCTGGAAAGATTGTAGAGTCTTTGTATCATTAAGATAAATCCATGAGATCCACACAGATTGGCACAGGAGTAAATGCCAGCTGTGTAGATAGCACGCACGCAGGGTGGGCGCAGACGAGGGCGGAACTGGAGCGGTTTCACAGGGGAGGAGGAGTTGAGTGGAGCACGGTGGGTGTGAAAGCTGGGACAGGTGTGACCTGGGCCGAGACCCTCACAGGTGGGGAGCAGAGCCCAGTTTGTAGGTGAGAGAGGGACTGGCAGGTGGGGTCAGGACACTGGCTCGGGCGAGCGTTTCTGTTTGGGAAAGGTGAGATGAAGTTGGGGTGAGCGTTCGGGTATGTTTTAGAGGAGAGGAAGTATACACGTGTTCGTGGTGAGAAACAGGAGTCAAAGGCTGAAAGGGAGACGGAGGGAAATACTCTCTCAGGCGCCCACACCCAATCCTGTTCATGGTGATACAGGTTGAATCCACTGTAAAAATTAAAAAAAAAAAAAAATCCCCGGGGATTTGGCGCGTGGGCTCAGAAGTGGATTTAAGGGAAGAACACGTTCCTTCTACTGAAGCCCCTTGATCTCCAGACGTGCCTGTCCAAGGAAATGCCTGGGTTATCGGGCAAAAGAGACATTTAACAAACTCCCCTGGGGGGAAAGTGAAAGGCACCAAGCTGTCCGTGACTTTTTGCTTCCTCTTCTGAAGGCTCAGCTCAGTAGGCGCCAGTGGGCTACTTGCACTGGGACAGACTCTCAGGGGGCCAGAGAGCATGGCGGTGGGTGAGGAGGATCATGCTTCCCGGGGGCCTATGGCCAAGGCAGGAATGTAGGGGCCTCTGGTGCTGGCATTAGCGGCAGGGGCGGGAGAGGCGTGGGGGCCGGCACCCATCATTGTCCCTCAGGGAGCCCCCCTCCCCACCCGTCACCTCTCGCCGTGGTTAGCTCGGCTGAGAACTCAGACTGGCCTGGACCCAGGGATCAGATTGGGGCTGCTGGCCCCAAAGTGGTGGCCTGCTTAGGCCTCAACAAAAATGTGCAACATTAACTATGTACTTTATGGTTGTCATTCCAAGACTTTATGCCAAGACTTGTCTCAGTATGTTCTGTTAAGACTTTCAAATATGTTAAATATGTTTTAAATATGTTCCCCATTGCATTCTTGGAAGAAGGTTGTAGAATATTCAACAGCAAAATACTTCTAGTTTATTTTTGCTACTATCATTATTTGACTTGTCTATTTCAGATAAATGATGCTACATTTTGTCAGTATTTTGACAGATAACAAGCTTTTTTTCTGGAGATGGTTAAATGTTAAAGAATTGAAAAAATATTCTTTTTGGTTTTCCCCTGAAAAGAACTTCATTTTTCTTCAGATAGCTGGGATAGTAATGAGTCACAGTTAACTACATAAGCCATGTGGCTGCCCCTTCTCTCTACCACTGCTTGCTGTATTTTGATCCTGAAATTGTAAAAAAAAAAAAAGAAAAAAAAAAAAAAAGAAAAAAACCACACGAATAAAAACACTAGGATGGTTCTCGAGAGCCCCCCGCAGTGTGCCTTGTAACAGCATCCCTGGCTGGGGACCCCTTGCCTGGGGGGCTTCTAGAGGCTTGCTTACCAGGGAACCCAACGAGTGTTTTTCAGCTAATTCAATAAAGACTGTGTCCTTGGAATAATGTTTTCAGTGAAATAGCGTAGAGCTTTCTAATCCACACTCGTCCCTCTGTCCTCTGACACTCTCGCTTGGTTCCCCACCAGCCTCTCACGTGTCGACACAGGAGGCCTGAGGGGTCGAGAGACCCACGGGGCACAGTCCAGGGTCTGGGTTTCCATCCCTGCCTTCCACTCTGGAAAACAGGGGCACAGCAGGGATGCCAGACTCCCGCCCCCCCCAGTCCCCCCCCCCGCCCCCCCCGCCCCGTTCCTGCCGTCCCTCCCTCATCCGTCTGGTTGGCTCCGATGCGTTACATCACACCTAACCCTTCCCCTTGAGGTCTGTTTGGAGCTTTGAGCCTCTGTATGGTTTACTGAGTGCTGGGTTGTGGTTTGGTGGATCGTGGGGTGTATGCAATCCTTAGGGTCCATCCTGTATGCACACTTACTTCACTTACTCTCATAATTGTAGTCTCCTTGCAAATCTTTTCCGTTCTGAATTCAGATGATGCCTCAGCTCCAGCGTTGGAGACTCAGCCTCAAGGAGATGAGGAAGGTGAGTGTCAGTGGGGAGTTGTGTTGGGGGTAGGGCGCGGGCCTGGGGGGTGCAGCCATGTCCTCTTGTGAGGACTGTGCTCAGGATGGGCTGGGTTGGTCTTCTCCACCTTTATGAGGCCCCACCGTCCCTCCTGAGGGCCCCTGAGTGTTGCCGTGGTGCTTTCACACCGCACACACAGAGGCCTTTCTTTAAGTACAAGTCTCTGAGTTGAAATTTTATCTGGATAACATGAAATATATATTTCCAAAGGGTGCACTAACATACGCCATTCCCCCCACTAATCCTTCATGTCCTGTGATCACCACCTTTACAAAGACCAGTTTTGTGAAGTCACATGTATAGAGGTGTTTCAGAGGCTTACTGAATTTTGTGGTTATGAGAAGGGTGGATTGCCTACTCTTAGCCTTTAATACATTGTTGTAGGTATTTGCCACTGTTTCACCAGTTCTCGGGTCGAAAGGGGTCAGGTTTGAAGACCAAGCGTAAGGAATGCACATAATAAATAAATCAAAGATCAAAGGGTAGGGTGACATCGTGCTTTGAAAATAATAATAACAAGGATAATCATAATAACTAACTTTTCCTTGGCACTAAATGCCATGGACTCTGTGACTTGAGCCCATTGAGCCCTCAGAACCCCGTATCACGGATGAGAACTTGTCCGACGTCACAGAGCCGATAGATGACAAAGGCACGTCTGACCAGCTGGTCGGCTTCAGTGTGGTTCTCGGGCACGTGGTATACTGATCACACCGTAAACATTCAGTTACATTTGTTAATATTACTACCAAAGATCTGTTCCCAGAACGTTGTAGGCAAAAATTACACTTTACGTAGTGCACTTTGTATTGAATCTTTCAACTGAGTGAGGACCCTGTGTGTTACATGAATATCCATCTTTACCACACAAGGATATGTTTCTATACTTTGGGACTTTTTGCCAAAACCTGTTCTTTCCAGTGGAGCCTGTCTGGACTCATATCACTTTTATTTACACTTTTGGACGAAGAAAGAAAGAAAAAGAAAGGCACATGCTAAAATTTTTTAAAATGTACGTTGTCATTTCCTTTTGTTTCGTGCACATAATCATTTTATTATTTTAAAAAAAATATCTACAATGTGTGTTTACTGATTATATTGATTTTTGGGGCTTTTAGACTGCCTGCTGAAACCTTTAATTGAGAGACTTTGTGTTTTCATGATGATTTAAAATAATCATCATTTTATTTTGGTTCATTAGATATTGCATCACGATACCCCACGCTTTGGACTGAACAAGTTAAAAGTCGACAGAACAAAACCAATAAGAATTCAGGTAAAAAGGAGCCCAACGTGACTTAGTTAATGGACCTGGAAAGTGGTCTTGTTTTCTGGAAGTTAACATGCAGAGCACATCTTTTTCCCTGGCTACCAGTGAGTCATGCAAATAATGCCATGGCTTGCCAAGCAAAATATAGTTCACATGTGAGTGTTTTATTAAATATGGTAAGTTACAGAACATATTATAGAATAGTTAACATTTTTTTCTCAGAAATTATCGTTATGGATAAGTTTTCCTGTTGCATAAAGACATTAACCTGTACATTTCTCTTATGAACTTTAGAAACCGAGTTAGTTTTGTTCAATCTTGTCACCGTATTTCCAAAAGTTACCTAATTTGGTTTGCTTCTGTGCCATATAGACTAGTACATGGGAAATTAGTTCAAACATTGAATGTTTCAGATTTATTGGTGGACCTTGAAATTCAGGGGATTTCACGGAGGCTCAGGGGAGCATCAATGTGGCAGTACTTAAACTTAATTTGAGAAACAAGTACAAAATTGTTGTAAAGATGTCGTTGGAAATGTACATTGTTTTAAAAAGCAGTTTTAATTGTCAGTAGGAAGCTATTCAGGGTTTGACAGAGTTAGCTTCGTATAAGTTCACAGAACAAGTACGGTTGTATTTCACCCATTACTTTCTATTACCAGATTTTCAGGCCTTACATGACCTGTCAATTATAATTAACTAATAAAAACAGTGCAGACTTGCAGTATTTAGTGGGACTGAAAATAATGCTTCAGGAAATTCCAGTTTACGTAAGTGACCCTACACTGTAATTTGATTTAAATCAGCCTAAATGTGTAGAGCACAAAAAGGTGACATTGAGTTGACTTGTAGACATGGGGCATGAAATTATGCGGTTATATCTGTATTTAATGCCAGTTGTCCAGATGCATGCTTTTTCTGAGGGTCCAAAGAAAGTCAGCCCTAGTGAGTATTTTAAGATGTTAAATATAGTATTTAATTTATTAAGTTTAGTGATAAAATGGCAAACAATCATAGATTTTACGTAATGACCCCCATTGTCACTGAGATTTCAATGTCAGAAGAGTTTCGTATGTACTTAATTTTTATTTTTTTAATTTTTATTTTATTTATTTATTTATTTATTTATTTATACATTTTTGCGGTACGCGGGCCTCTCACTGCTGTGGCCTCTCCCTTTGCGGAGCACAGGCTCCGGACGCTCAGGCTCAGCGGCCATGGCTCACGGGCCCAGCCGCTCCGCGGCACGTGGGATCTTCCCGGACCGGGGCACGAACCCGTGTCCCCTGCATCGGCAGGCGGACGCTCCACCACTGCGCCACCAGGGAAGCCCCTTTAATTTTTATTTTTAAAAGATCCTTTTAGTAATAATCTTCTTCGGTAGAAGTAGACACATTTATTTAACAAAACATAAATAATTTGCGACTGTTTGTTATTCTGTGTTTTTAAAAATTTACCTTGTTTGTTGGTACTCTCTCATGTTCCTTTATAGAAGACGCCAAACTGAGAATGCATTGCTTTTTTTCTCTGGTGTTTCTTTATATCAGTTAAAAGTACTATTCCTCCCCCCACCCAAAGTTTGCACTAAAATAACATAATATTACTTATGTTCCCAAACATGGGGAGTATGATTGCCACGCGTAGTGAGGGAGGCCGTGTGGGTATATGGGCAAAGGTACTTTGGAGCATAAAGTGATAGTCGTTTTCAGAAGGGACCTCCTCGTAAAGGAAACAAAGTAATCCGAGTCTATGAAAATTGACACGTGATAGGCGCTCAATACATGTTTGTTTATTCCACGTGTTCCATGGCCACTTTGATGGTATCGTGGCGTTCTTATCTAAAGCAAACCAAATGAAACAAAAAATAAATACATAAATAACTAAAAGTTTGATCTAATGTACATACCATGACAGTTTCACTGCGAGACTTTTAGTAATTGAAATTCAATATAAGTGAAATATTCTTCTCTTGGTTCATTATGCAGGAAAAGCATCAGTTTCATTAAATGCTTCAGTATACATGAAGTGACCAAGACCTAAAACTGCATGTTACTTAAGAATGTGTGACTCAGTTTTTTTCTATTGATATATAATTGACAGTGTCTATTTCTTTATGTTCTTGAATCATCTTATTACATTCAACTTTATCATTCTATTTATAGGAGTTATAAAAATTGATTATGAGATTTTACCAGATAAGATATTTTGTGACACACTGTTTAATTATATAAAATTAATTTATATCTCTGTTTATTAAACTGATACCCTTGCCCTGCGGTACATTAAATACGTTCTAGATTTCTGCCTGATTTCCTTTAAATCAATCTAGAATATTAAAGAGTGCACTTTCTTTGTTAGTTGGAACGACAGTGATAATAGTAAGAGCAGCTAACGTTTCCTGTGCTTACGATGTGCTGGTACCTCACATGCCTCGTTGCCCCTCTGTCCTGCTCCGCCTCGCAGCAAGCCAGTGGGGCTGCTGCACTTCCCGTCCCCGAACCTCAGAGTAGGAGAAGGCAGTTACAGCCAAGCCCAGACGGCATGGGCAGGGTCTCTGAGGATGGGAACTGCAACGCCACCTGACCACCCGGCCCCTGGCCATGCTCCTCACCACTGTCCTTCAGAGAGGGGACACCTCCTCTGCCCCACTGAGACATGGGGGCTCCTGGCATCGCTGTCCGTGCTCACCTGGGTGACACAGCCGGGCCCCTGTTAAAATGCACCTGTGCTGCCTACAGCCATTGTCAGCTGTTAAACCTTCAGCTCGAATCCATCACACTGAGGGGACGGGGCAGAGAAAGCTGGAGGAGTGGGGACACAAGGGCGTTTCCCACGGTGGCTGCGGACGAGCGATGGGGATGGACCCTCTCGTGTCTTCCAGCCTGACCGCCCCCCCCCCCCCGCTCATCCCCTTTCTCATTTCCCCCAAGACCCTCATTCCTGGCCCTCGTCCTCAGACCTCAGACCGTTCCCCGAGGAAACCGCGCACTGTCTTACCTACATTCTTATTTCCTATCCCTGCTCCTGGGAAGGAGCACTTTGCTTTTCAAATATTCTCAACTCTCGGTCACTGCTGGGTGTGCTGGGGCCCCAGCTCCTGGCGCGCAGGCAGACGGCCTTGTCTCGGGACGCTGCGCGCGCCCACTTGCACGCGGCCCCCCGACGCCCTCCCTCTGCACGTATGCTCAGCATCACTCCTCCCGTCTGCTCCGGGCTCGTTTTGCATGCTTAGCTCTGCCCTTGTGACGGGACCCAGCCCACAGAGCCCGAGCGTGCAGTCCACACCCGCAGGTCCCCAGGGCAGGGCAGGGGGCGGGGGGCTCCTCCCTCAGCCTTTCAGGGAGTGTGGAGGGGCTGCGTTCCAGGGATCCATCCCTTCTAGACACGGGACGGAGGCTCCCGTGCAGCCCGTTTCTTTGGCTTGCTAGCTCTTCACGAGCTGGCTCAATAACCCATCCAGCAGGTCCCGAAGGCCAGCGTGATGGCTCCCTGCGCGTCCACCCGGCCGAGCCACGGCCCCCGGTCTCTCCGTCAAGCACAGATGTTCCCGTGAAGGCATTTTGTAGAAGAGTGACGTTTAGATGGGTGACTCTGAGTAAAGGAAGTTCCCCTCCACCTTGCGGCTTGCTCACCCAGCAGTAGGGGCCCCCGTGATGGCCCGTAGGGCGTGGCATGGGCAGGCGGACTCTGTTTATCTTTTCCATCCGGAGAGCACGGAGAGCTCTCTGTTGTCTCATTGTTTATTTCACATAAATAACTTACCCTCTGAGCGGGCCCCTGTGCTCCTGTGCAGACACTGCAGTGCACCAGGCGTGCAGGGCGCTGCGGGGACCCAGGGCTTCGCTGGGGTCCACGGGCGGGCAGCATGCAAGGTGGGTCCTGCCTCGGCGTCTCTGCCCTGCTCTGGGGAAATAGATGCGTTCTGGCTTTGCCCCACACCTCCACCGGTTGCCCCCGGAAACGTGAGCTCTAAGGGCCCGGAGTGGGTTGTCCTTTGACGTGTGCTGTGTGACAGCCCCCCTTGGAGACACCCTTGCTGGCCTCAGCCATGATGCACGGGAACCCCGTTGTCTATTCGCTTTAGGGGTCTGCGCCTTGGGAAGGCTGAGGTCCTCCCCCACCCCACTCCGGCCGCTGTCACCGTCTGGGGTCACAGTGCCGCCTGGCCCGCTAGGAGGTGGGCACTGGCCGGGGACACTAGCACCCGCTCCCGGCGGCTGCAGAGCGGGTGATGCTTCCTGAAGACAGAGAGTGCCAATCTGGGGCATCGTCGGGAGCTCTGTTTCATTACTTATTCAAATCCCAAGTTGGCGGGCTTCCCTGGTGGCTCTTCCCTGGAGAATCCGCCCGCCGAGGCAGGGGACGCGGGTTCGCGCCCCGGTCCGGGAGGATCCCACGTGCCGCGGAACGGCTGGGCCCCGTGAGCCGTGGCCGCTGCGCCTGCGCGTCCGGAGCCTGTGCTCCGCAACGGGAGGGGCCACGGCAGTGAGAGGCCCGCGTACCGCAAAAAAGAAAAAGAAAAAGAAAAGAAAAAAAAAAAACGGAAAACAAATCCCAAGTTGGCAGGGGAGCATGTCTGCTTTCTCTCTGTGCCTGTGGCTCTTCCAAGAGCTGAGCTCGAGCCAAGGAGATGGCCCCTCGGAGACCTCCAGAGGTGGGCCCTGAGTTCCAAGGCGCTGCGGATGGCTGCAGACCCAGGGCACGTGCAAGCCGCTCAGCGGCTCTGATCAACAGGCCCCTGGCTTTAGTGATCTCATTTGCGGTCCTTTTAAGTTTTGCACGTGAGCTGGAGAAAACCTAGAGGCCCCGGTTTTGCCATCTCTGAAACCCTCCTCCCACTTGGAAGAAAAATATTTTTTCCTCCCTAAACCATTAAAAATAGGTCTGTTTTATATCCAAGAGATGTTCTGTATCTCAGGATGTTCCACAATTTTATGGGACCCCCCTCAGTGGAAACATTTTTCTATTTTATTCGGGGTTGCTAATTTTTGTTTTATCGCACATATTAAAATTATTGCCAAAAGATTATCTTCTGATTCTGCTTTAAATCATGGTAAATTGCATTCCCTGGAGGGACAGAACACCAATTATATTTTCTTTCTTCCTTTTTAAGCTTTAAAACATTACTTCCTCATTTCCCTTTCTATTCCAATTCTTCAAACATGACATTACAAAACATCAAGATGCCAACTACATTCTTATAAAGTGTTGGCCATTTGAAGAGATTAAAATAGTAAAATAAATCAGATAGCTCCTTTTAAATGGGTACTGTAAAAGTGTGTTGTTTACCGATATTAATTAAGCTACCTAAAAATGTACAAGACAATTTATCCAAGTTTCCTAACTATAAAAGGGAGTTTTAATTCCAATCATATTTAATTCTTAGATTTCAGTATTCAAACTCTGGTTAAATAATCAGGATGCAGCATTTCAACATAAGTACAGAAAAAAAAGTAATGGAAGTAAGCAAATTGTATCTGAGCTGCTTGAAAACACACACCAGCCTATATACACACAGACATCTGTACTCTCACCGTGTGAAAACAAAAAAGGGTGTTCGACTTATTTATTCTCTCTGTATAAATGAGATTTAATCCATCGTTGAATTAATGAGGTCTGATGTTAAATAGTGTCCTTTGTAGAGCCATAGCTTACAATTTGTGGAAAGCTTATTTTGCATCAGGCAGAGTGCTATGTGATTTAATGCCTAATATAACACACTTCTCCCTGTCTTGTGGGTAAGAACACCTTTCAGAATCTCCAGGTGGCTGGCAGGGGTTTAGCCCAGGTCTGTGACGGCACATCAGACACGTGTCCCTTTCAAAGCCAACCACCTTGCTGTGATGTGACTTTGGTCCCAGTTTCCCGAGGTGCCTCTGTTGTTGACGGTGGGTTAGGAGGCTGCCTCGCCCCGGAAGCACCTGGATGGGTGCTGGCAGTTCTCACCTGGCCAGCCAGTCCTCTGGGGAGGGCGGCGGCTCCGGAAGGGACGTGATGGGAGGTGACCCTGGGCAGAACTGCTCTCAGGCAGGCAGAAGGGGTGCCACACGCGAAGCCACTCTCACGTGGGAAGGAGCACAGGGGACCATGGCGGGGCCAGATGGACCGCTTACGGCACGGGGACACAGTGAGCTGAGCTGCTGTGGGCCCAGCCGGCCCTTTCCCCGAGCCCCTGGGTCTAGTGCAGGCTTCCTTCTGACTAGAGTTATGGCTGCTACTGCTCGGAGCCCCCGGAGCCTCGGGAAGGGGCAAGGGCTGAGCTGGGTCCCCACGTGGCACCGCGACCCCCATCAGCCTCTCTGAGCACCAGTTCAGCACCTCATCTCCACGGCAGTGGTGAGCTGACCTCACGAGAATCGGGGCGTGTCCCAGGGGGCCCTGGCGTCCAGCGGGACCATCAGAGGCCAGTGTGTAAATAGGACTGGGGTGAATGTCCACTTGTTCGCGTGCGAGCTCAGGCCTGGACTTTGCAAATAGCAGGAGGGCGTTTCTTGAGAATCTCTCTCACTCGCGCGGTGTGTGTTCACTACAGAGGTTACTGGATGCCTGCCTTGGAGAATTCAGGGTCTAGAAAGCGTATGATGGCACTGGCAGTGCGGAGGAGAGGTTTCTCTCACGTTAATAGGTTTCTTTATTAACGTGTGAATAGATCGTTAATAGACCAGGTATCGCTGTGATCCTGCTTCGGCGGTCTTCCCATCAGTTGGATTAGAGACTAAATCGGGAATGATGTGCCTCATAAACAGTGGAGGGTCTTTTTGGAAATGACAGTGAAACCCAGACTAGAATTGCTGCCTCACCCGCAAGGGCAGCGGAAGGCTATTCCGCCAACGGCCGCCTCTTCTCAACGGGCCCTGTCTTGTCATAGTCTCCGTTTAGGCTGCTGACTGATGCCCGGCTCTCGCCCAAGCATGATGCACGGCCAGTTACAGTGACCTGCATGACCTGGCTGTACGGCCGGCGGGTTTGAAAAACGTTAATCAGTTGTTAAGGCTTTTGCTTCACTCCTGGGAATGATGAGCTGTGTGCATGTGTGCAAGTGTCTGTATACAATCCAGCATGATTAAGTACTTATTTTCTATCAAAAATTTACCTTTGCTTTTTAACAGATGCAACCTGTTCCCTTACCTTCATTCGTCTTCATAGTTATCACCTTTCTCCTTTGCGTACATCCTGAGTTTCTGTCTCAGATAAGCCCTGGTCTGGAAGTGTTCCTCTGGTTTTGCCTGAAAATCACATTAGTGGCTAAAGCCAGCATACATCAGGCTATTGTGTTTCAGATGAAAAAGCAGACCAAAGATCTGCCTGTTAAAAAAGATCTCGTTTGGGCTTCCCTGGTGGCGCAGTGGTTGAGAGTCCGTCTGCCGAGGCAGGGGACGCGGGTTCGTGCCCCGGTCCGGGAGGATCCCACGTGCCGCGGAGCGGCTGGGCCCGTGAGCCATGGCCGCGCTGAGCCTGCGCGTCCGGAGCCTGTGCTCCGCAACGGGAGAGGCCACGACGGTGAGAGGCGCGCGTACCGCAAGAAAAAAGATCTCGTTAAAGTTATATATTTAATAAAACATCTGCATCAAAACACAGACTATCTAAGTAATATTACGGTTCTGTGTACTAAGACGTAGATCTGAAGATATTAGTAGTTTCTCAAACTACTTAGATCTTTTGTACCAGCCTATCTTATCCCAGACATACAAAAAGAGTGCAAAAATTTACCTAAGGAGCAAATCCAGGTGATTTGCTTAATGTTCCAGTTTACTTTGTATGATTATCATGGGGGCATAGGTTTCTAAATGACACACCAGGGTTTATCAGGAAGGGTAGGTGTGAATGTTGGAAGAAACGCGCCTGCAATTCCGTGTCTAGACAAGAAGCTCACAAGTTTACCCTTGCTCTGGGGACCATCCCGGGGGAGCCCTGGTTCTCTGCGGCCGTGCGGGGACCCAGGTGCCTTCTCTCCTGGGCTCTGCGGCCTCATTCCGTGGATCAGTTTCAGGAGGGGGAGTAGCACACGGAGGGCAGACCCCTCCTGAAGGTCCAGCCTGGCCTTGGACCTGCCGCCTCCTCTCCCTCCGTCTTGCTGCCAGAAGCTGGTCTCTTGGCCCAAGGTCTCTGCGTGTCAGGCGCTGGTTGAGCCCTGGATACAGCCTCTAGGAAAACAGCAAATATGATCATAGGCTTCACTGCATGATTAGGTCCTGTGATTATGTCTCACTGGTTAGTTTATGTTTCCTTTTGCATCATTCGTATGGCCACACACACACACACACACCTATGACTGTGTATTCATGTTATTTATATATACATTTACGTTTTGCTGAAAATGGGTGTGTGCTTGGGTCCCGTCTCCCCAGCCCTGTGCTCACGCCCCGGGTAGCTCAGTGCTGCCTTGTACTTGCTGGTTGCCTGTGCTTCCCACAGCACTGGTGCTGCCTGTTAAAACTTGTGCCACCAGACCTATAATCCTGATTAAAATGCATATTCCTTATCTCACCCTCGATCAGAATACTGGAGTCTCTGGGGTGGGGCTTCTGAAGCCGCATTTTAAGCAGCTTCTCTGGTGATTTTCGTTTATGTGAACATTTGAGTCCCACTGCAAACACGTGTTAACTATTAGCAAGGTTTTGGCCATCTTTAAGTGTTTTCTTGTAATTACACATGTATGTAAAACAAAGCACTGTTTCTGGAAGGCATCAGAGTACTAGGCCAAGGCCACACAAATATCAGTTGTCCTCAATGCTATGTGACCCTTCCTTTCACACCTCCATTCTGTCCTGCCTTTGAGGTGTGTCCACGTCGTCCACTTCCCTCCAGGCCTGCAGTGCCGGGCTCACTGAGGCATCTGAACTTCGCTTGGCTTGGATCACCGCTTGGATTCTGAGGGTCTCCAGGCCTCCCCATGTGTGTTTCTGCTTCAGTCTTTCTCCCCACTGCGGCTTTCTCAACACTGAGCTTTCAAAGCAAGAGCCACGTCTCTGTTCAGAGTTCTGCAGCGGCTTCCCGGGTCACCTCCTCATAAGGCCGAGTGCCTTCTAGGGCCTCTGGTGGCCTCCAGGTGGCCGCCCATTCTGCAGCCTCTTAACCCACCTCTGCCCTTCCACGCTCCATACTGTATGTTTTCTTTAAGCAGCTTTATTGAGATGGGATTCACATCCCGTACAATTGACCAGTTTGAAGCGTACAAGTCAGAAGTTTTGGTAGAGTCACAGAGTTGTGCAATATCACCACAACCTAATTTTAGAACATTTCATCACTCCAGAAACCCCAAACCCCATATTCATTAGCAGTCAGTCCCCACTGACAACCCCCAACCCTTGGTAACCACAAATCTGCTTCAGGTTCTGTAGACGGACTTGTTCTGTCATTTCAAGTATGTAGAATCTTACAACATGGGGTCTTTTTGACTGGTTTCTTTCACTTACCGTTACGCTCATATGGATCATCGATGTGGCAGCGTGCGTATCAGGAACCTCATCCCTTTTTATGCCTCAATAACTTTCCCTTGTATGTATGGACCACATTTTATTTATCTGTTCATCAGCTGATGGATATTTGGGTTGTTTCCACTTGGCAGCTATTATGAATAGTGCTGCTATGAACATTCCCACACAAGTTTTTGTGTGGACATACGTTTTCTCTTGGGCTCATACCCAGCAGATGAATTGCTAGGTCACATCGTAACTCGATATTTAACATTTTTAGGGGCTGACAAACCGTTTTCCCAAGTGGATGTATCATTTTGCATCCTCATCGGCAACGCACAAGGATATCGGTTTCTCCACGTCCTCTCCAGCACTTGTTATTTTCCATTTTTTTGATTACAGTCATTCTGGGAAGCGTGGAGTCGTGTCTCCTTGTGGCTTTGCCTTGCATTTCCCTGATGACTAAGGATGGTTAGCACCTTTTCAGGTGCGTACTTGTAAATCTTCTTTGGAGACATGTCTATTCAAATCCTGTGCACATTTTATTGTTTGGTTATTTGCCTTTAGTTCTGGAGTTGTTAGACTTTATGTATTCTAGATACAGATCCCTTATGCAGTATATGATTTGCAAATATTGTGTTCCGTCCTGTGTGTTATCTTTTCACTTTTTTGATAATGCCCTTTGAATCACAAGGGTTTTTCATTTTGATGAAATCCAATTTATCTATTTCTCTTTTGTTGCTCATGCTTTTGTTGCCTAACCAAGGTCTCCCTTTGTCGCCCAGAGTTGAGACCCCCTTTGGGGGAAGACAGGGAGCTGCTGCTGCTACCCGCAGAGCCTCACAGAGGCCTTCGTGCCCCCAAAGCCAGCGGTCTTCCTGCTTTGCAAAAATATGCCCTCATACCGTCCTCTTCCATAGACTAGCCTGAACCTTGAGGGTGGAATTTGGTGTTAAGTCTGCTCGAAAATGTCCTCCCTCTAACTTGAATTTTCTTCTTTCAGCCGGTGAAGTTGGCTAATAGTTACATCAACATCAGGTCTGAGTGGGGAAAGGATAAGAGAAAATGTTATAAAAGAAAAAAATATAAAACTTGCATGGGATATACTTATACTGAAACTATTCGTCATTTATCTGAAATTCTCATTTCACCTGGTATCCTGTATTTTGTCTGGCAACCCTGCCTGTCAATGAACACACTTCCCTGTTTTCAACCTCTGTTGGGCTAATCTTCAGCAGAGAAAGGTTCCTTGGGCTTTCTTCCAAAAATCAAGTTTTCATACAATGTATTCGTCTGCTAGGGCTGTCATAACAAAACACCACAGACTGGGGGCAGGGAGCTGTTTATTTCTGGTTCTGGATGCTGGGAGTCCAAGCAGAGGTGCCGGCAGGATGGGCCCTGGTGAGAAGGCTCTTCCCGGCCTGCAGACAGACGCGTCTCCTCTGTGTCCTCACGTGGCCTCTGCTGTGGGTTCTCACAGTCCTGGTGTCTATGCTTCCTCTTGTAAGGACTCGGGTCGCATGACCTTTATGACCACACTTAACCTTAATCCCCTTCTTAAAAGCCCTGTCTCCAAATACAGGCATATTGAGGGTTAGGGCTTTACCCTGTGGATTTTGGAGGAAAACAGTCCATAACATACAGAATCGGATGATTTTACTGTGCTTGGATTGGGATTGGATTTGGCTGTTTGCACTGAAAGCAAAACCTATCAGGAAAAAGGCTCGGCGTGGAGGTAAAGGGGCTGTTGGTGTACCCCCTTTATCTACATCTTCAGCCCCTTTTCTGCAGTCACCCTAGGCTCCAGGGGTCCTTCTCATGAAAAGTCCCCTTACAACAGGAATGGTTTTGTATTTGGTTAAAGAAGTGTAATACTCATGAAAGCTATCTGGGTAATTTCTCTTCAACCTTTGATAAAAGTTTCCATGTTTCACTAGATTGAAATTTATTCCAGTGTATCAAATGTTGGCTGAAGACAAAATTGAGAATTTCCTCCAAACTTAGGATTGCTTCAGTGGCCACAAATATCTTATATAAAATGGATATTCTTCTGTTTTAAAATTTTTATTGAGGTATAGTTGATTTA
>RJWK010037701.1:0-21154 GCA_004363435.1 Platanista minor | reverse complement strand
AAGATATAACAATTGTAAATATTTATGCACCCAACACAGGAGCACCTCAATACATAAGGCAACTACTAACAGCCATAAAAGGGGAAATCAACAGTAACACATTCATAGTAGGGGACTTTAACACCCCACTTTCACCAATGGACAGATCATCCACAATGAAACTAAATAAGGAAACACAAGCTTTAAATGATACATTAAATAAGATGGACTTAATTGATACTTATAGGACATTCCATCCAAAAACAACAGAATACACATTTTTCTCAAGTGCTCATGGAACATTCTCCAGGATAGATCATATATTGGGTCACAAATCAAGCCTTGGTAAATTTAAGAAAATTGAAATCATATCAAGTATCTTTTCTGACCACAATGCTATGAAACTAGATATCAATTACAGGAAAAGATCTGTAAGAAATACAAACACATGGAGGCTAAACAATACACTACTTAATAACGAAGTGATCACTGAAGAAATCAAAAAGTACCTAGAACCAAATGACAATGGAGACACGACGACCCAAAACCTATGGGATGCAGCAAAAGCAGTTCTAAGAGGGAAGTTTATGGCAATACTATCCTACCTTAAGAAACAGGAAACATCTCGAATAAACAACCTAACCTTGCACCTAAAGCAATTAGAAAAAGAAGAACAAAAAACCCCCAAAGTTAGCAGAAGGAAAGAAATCACAAAGATCAGATCAGAAGTAAATGAAAAAGAAATGAAGGAAACGATAGCAAAGATCAATAAAAATAAAAGCTGGTTCTTTGAGAAGTTAAACAAAATTGATAAACCATTAGCCAGACTCATCAAGAAAAAAAGCGGAGAAGACTCAAATCAATAGAATTAGAAATGAAAAAGGAGAGGTAACAACTGACACTGCAGAAATGCAAACGATCATGAGAGATTACTAAAAGCAACTCTATGCCAATAAAATGGACAACCTGGAAGAAATGGACACATTCTTAGAAAGGAACAACCTGCCAAGACTGAATCAGGAAGAAATAGAAAATATGAACAGACCAATCACAAACACTGAAATTGAAACTGTGATTAAAAATATTCCAACAAACAAAAGCACAGGACCAGATGGCTTCACAGGCGAATTCTCTCAAACATTTAGAGAAGAGTTAACACCTACCCTTCTCAAACTCTTCCAAAATATAGCAGAGGGAGGAACCCACCCAAATTCATTCTACGAGACCACCATCACCCTCATACCAAAACCAGACAAGGATGTCACAAAGAAAGAAAACTGCAGGCCAATATCACTGATGAACATAGATGCAAAAATCCTCAACAGGATACTAGCAAACAGAATCCAACAGCACATTAAAAGGATCATACACCATGATCAAGTGGGGTTTATTCCAGGAATGCAAGGATTTTTCAATATACGCAAATCAATCAAAGTGATACACCATATTAACAAATTGAAGGAGAAAAACCATATGATCATCTCAATAGATGCTGAGAAAGCTTTCGACAAAATTCAACACCCATTTATCATAAAAACCCTGGAGAAAATATGCATAGAGGAAACTTTCCTCAACATAATAAAGGCCATATATGACAAACCACAGCCAACATCGTCCTCAATGGTGAAACACTGAAAACATTTCCACTAAGATCAGGAACAAGACATGGTTGCCCACTCTCACCACTCTTATTCAATATAGTCTTGGAAATTTTAGCCACAGCAATCAGAGAATAAAAGGAAATAGAAGGAATCCAAATCGGAAAAGAAGAAGTAATGCTGTCACTGTTTGCAGATGACATGATACTATACATAGAGAATCCTAAAGATGCTACCAGAAAACTGCTAGAGCTAATCAATGAATTTGGTAAAGTAGCAGGATACAAAATGAACACACAGAAATCTCTGGCATTTCTATACACTAATGATGAAAAATCTGAAAGTGAAATCAAGAAAACACTTCCATTTACCATTGCAACAAAAAGAATAAAATATCTAGCAATAAAGCTACCTAAGGAGACAAAAGACCTGTATGCAGAGAATTATAAGACACTGATGAAAGAAATTAAAGACGATACTAATAGATGTAGAAACATACCATGCTCTTGGATTGGAAGAATCAACATTGTGAAAATGACTCTACTACCCAAAGCAATCTACAGATTCAATGCAATCCCTATCAAACTACCACCCACATTTTTCACAGAACTAGAACAAAAAATTTCACAATTTGTATGGAAACACAAAAGACCCCAAATAGCCAAAGCAATCTTGAGAACGAAAAACAGAGCTGGAGGAATCAGGCTCCCTGACTTCAGACTGTACTGCAAAGCTACAGTAATCAAGACAGTATGGTATTGGCACAAAAACAGAAATATAGATCAATGGAACAGGATAGAAAGCCCAGAGGTAAACCCACACACATATGGTCACCTTATCTTTGATAAAGGAGGCAGGAATGTACAGTGGAGAAAGGACAGCCTCTTCAATAAGTGGTGCTGGGAAAACTGGACAGGTACGTGTAAAAGTATGAAACTAGAACATTCCTAACACCATACACAAAAATAAGCTCAAAATGGAATAAAGACCTAAATGTAAGGCCAGAAACTATCAAACTCTTAGAGGAAAACATAGGCAGAACACTCTATGATATAAATCACAGCAAGATTCTTTTCGACCCATCTCCTAGAGAAATGGAAATAAAAACAAAAATAAACAAATGGGACCTAATGAAACTTCAAAGCTTTTGCACAGCAAAGGAAACCATAAACAAGACCAAAAGACAACCCTCAGAATGGGAGAAAATATTTAAAAATGAAGCAACTGACAAAGGATTAATCTCCAGAATTTACAAGCAGCTCATGCTGCTCAATAACAAAAAAACAAACAACCCAATCTAAAAATGGGCAGAAGACCTAAACAGACATTTCTCCAAAGAAGATATACAGACTGCCAACAAACACATGAAAGAATGCTCAACATCATTAATCATTAGAGAAATGAAAATCAGAACTTCAATGAGATATCATCTCACACCAGTCAGAATGGCCATCATCAAAAAATCTAGAAACAATAAATGCTGGATAGGATGCGGAGAAATGGGAACACTCTTGCACTGCTGGTGGGAATGTGAATTGGTACAGTCACTATGGAGAACAGTATGGAGTTTCCTTAATAAACTACAAATAGAACTACCATATGACACAGCAATCCCACTACTGGGCATATACCCTGAGAAAACCATAATTCAAAAAGAGTCATGTACCAAAATGTTCATTGCAGCTCTATTTACAATAGTCAGGTGATGGAAACAACCTAAGTGTCCATCATCGGATGAATGGATAAAGAAGATGTGGCACATATATACAATGGAATATTACTCAGCCATAAAACGAAATGAAATAGAGTTATTTGTAGTGAGGTGGATAGACCTAGAGTCTGTCATACAAAGTAAAATAAGTCAGAAAGAGAAAGACAAATACTGTATGCTAACACATATATATGGAATCTAAGAAAAAAAGAAGTGTCATGAAGGGCCTGAGGGCAGGACAGGAATAAAGACACAGACCTACTAGAGAATAGACTTGAGGATATGGGGCGGGGGAAGGGTAAGCTGTGATAAAGTGAGAGAGTGGCATGGACATATGTACACTACCAAAGGTAAAATAGATAGCTAGTGGGAAGCAGCCTCATAGCACAGGGAGATCAGCTCAGTGCTTTGTGATCACCTGGATGGGTGGGATGGGGAGGGTCGGAAGGAGGGAGATGCAAGTGTGAGTAGATATGGGAACATATATATATGTATAATTGATTCACTTTGCTGTAAAGCAGAAACTAACACCATTGTAAAGCAATTATACTCCAATAAAGATGTTAAAAAAAAAAAGAAAACAACTACAGAAAGAAGAACAAAGAAAACCCAAAATCAGTAAAAGGAAAGAAATGATAAAGATCAGAGCAGAAATAAATGAAACAGAAATGAAGAAAACAATAGCAAAGATCAATAGAGCTAAAAGATGGTACTCTGAGAAAATAAACAAAATTGATAAACCACTAGCCAGACTCATCAAGGAAAAAAGGGAGAAGACTCAAATCAATAGAATTAGAAATGAAAAAGGAAAGTAACAACTGACACTGCAAAAATTCAAAGGATCATGAGAGATTACCACAAGCAACTATATGCCAATAAAATGGACAACCTGGAAGAAATGGACAAATCCTTAGAAAAGTACAACTTTCCAAGAATGAATCAAGAAGAAGCAGAAAATATCAACAGACCAATCACAGCACTGAAATTGAGACTGTGATGAAATATTTTCCAACAAACAAAAGCCCAGGACCGGATGGCTTCACAGGTGAAATCTGTCAAACATTTAGAGAAAAGCTGACACTGATCCTTCTAAAACTCTTCCAAAAATTTGCAGAGGGAGAAACATACCCAAATTCATTCTATGAAGACACCATCACCCTGATACAAAAACCAGAAAAAGATATCACAAAAAAAAGAAAATCTTGGGCCAATATCACTGATGAACATAGATGCAAAAATCCTCAACAAAATACTAGCAAGCAGAATCCAACAACAAATTTAAAGGATCATACAACACGATCAAGTGGGGTTTACCCCAGCAATGCAAGGATTCTTCAATATATGCAAATCAATCAATGTGATACACCACATTAAAAAATTAAGGAATGAAAACCATATGATCATCTCAACAGGTGCAGAACAAGCTTTTGACATAATTCAACACCCATTTAGGATAAAAACTGTCAAAAAAATGGACAGAGAGGGAAACTACCTCAACATAATAAAGGCCGTACATGACAAACCTACAGCAAGCATCATACTCAATGGTGAAAAACGGAAAGCATTACCACTAAGATAAGGAACAAGACAAGGAAGCCCACTCTCACCACTCTTATTCAACATAGATTTGGAAATTCTAGCCACAGCAATCAGAGAAGAAAAGGAAATAAAAGGAATACAAATTGTAAAAGAAGAAGTAAAACTGTCACTATTTGCCAATGACATGATACTATACATAGAAAATCCTAAAGATACCACCAGAACACTACTAGAACTAATCAATGAATTCGGTAAGGTTGAAGGATAGAAAATTAATGCACAGAAATCTCTGGAATTCCTGTATAGCAACAACGAAAAATCAGGAAAAGAAATTAAACAAACACTCCCATTTACCATTGCAACAAAAAGAATAAAATACCTAGGAATAAACTTGCCTAAGGAGGTGAAAGACTTGTACCCAGAAAACTATAAAACACTGATGAGAGGTATCAAAGATGACATAAACAGCTGGAGAAATATACCATGTTCTTGGATTGGAAGAATCAATATTGTGAAAATGACTACACTACCCAAAGCAATCTACAGATTAAGTGCAGTCCCTGTCAAACTACCCATGGTATTCTTCACAGAATTAGAACAAAAACTTTTACAATTCATATGGAAACACAAAAGACCCCAAATAGCCAAAGGCATCTTGAGAAAGAAAAACGGAGTGGGAGGAATCAGACTCCCCAACTCCAAATTACAGCACAAAGCCACAATAATCAAGACAGTATGGTATTAGCGCAAAAAAAGAAATATAGATCAATGGTACAGGCTAGAATGCCCAGAGATAAACCCATGCACCTATGGTCAACTAATCTATGACAAAGGAGGCAAAAATATACAATGGAGAATTGACAGCCTCTTCAATAAGTGGTGCTGGGAAAACTGGACAGCTACATGTAAAAGAATGAAATTAGAACACTCCCTAACACCGTACACAAAAACAAACTCAAAATTGATTAAAGACTTACATGTAGGACTAGACACTATAAAATTCTTAGAGGAAAACATAGGAAAATCACTCTTTGAAATAAACCACAGCAAGATCTTTTTTGATCCACCTCCTAGAGTAATGGAAATAAAAACTAAAATAAATAAGTGGCACTTAATTAAACTTAAAAGCTTTTGCACAGCAAAGGAAACCATAAACAAGACAAAAAGACAACCCTCAGAGTGGGAGAAAATATTTGCAAACAACAGACAAAGGATTAATCTCCAAAATATACAAACAGCTCATGGAGCTCAATATCAAATAAACAAACAATCCAGTTAAAAAATGAGCAGAAGACCTAAGTAGACATTTCACCAAGGAAGACATACGGAGTGCCAAGTGGCACATGAAAAGCTGCTCAACATCAGTAATTATTAGAGAAATGCAAATCAAAACTGCAATGAGATATCACCTCATGCTGGTCAGAATGGCCATTAACAAAAATCTAGAAACAGTAAATGCTGGAAAGGGTGTGGTGAAAAGGGAACCTTCCTGAATTGTTGGTGGGAATGTAAATTGATACAAGCACGATGGAAAACAGTATGGAGATTCCTTAAAAAACTAAAAATAGAACTACCATATGCCCAGCAATCCCACTACTGGGCATATACCCTGAGAAAACCATAATTCAAAAAGAGACAGGTACCACAGTGTTCACTGCAGCACTATTTACAATAGCCAGGACATGGAACGCACCTAAATGTCCATCAACAGATGAATGGATAAAGAAGATGTGGCACATATATACAATGGCATATTACTCAGATATAAAAAGAAATGAAATTGAGTTATTTGTAGTAGGGTGGATGGACCTGGAGTCTGTCATACAAAGTGTAGTAAGTCAGAAGGAGAAAAACAAATACTGTGTGCTAATGCATATATATGGAATAAAAAAAAAAAGTGGTACTGATGAAACTAGTTGCCAGATAGGAGTAAAAAAGTAGGCATAGAAAATGAACTTGAGGACATGGAGAGGGAGGGGAAAGCTGTGGTGAAGTGAGAGTAGCATCGACATATATACAATAACGAATGTAAAACAATTGGCTGCTGAGAAGTAGCAGCAGAGCACAGCGAGAATGTCTCGGTGCTTTGTGATGACCTAGAGGGGTGGGACAGGGAGGATGGGAGGGAGGCTAAAGAGGGAAGGGGGTATGGGGACATGTGTATGCATATGGATGATTTGCTTTGTTGTGCAATGGAAACTAACATAGTATTGTGAAGCAATTATACTCCAATAAAAATCTAGTACAAAATTTAAAAAAAAAAAACTTTAAGGACTGCAATTGACAAAACTGGGATACAAATTCAGACCTTGTGGCAAATGTAGAGCATGACAAAATTTCACCACAAGTAACCTATTCATACTAACTTGTTCCTCCCTCTTGATACCATATAAAATCTAATGTTTAGTTAGGATTTGAATGAAGTTCCAGGGGTTCCCAATAAGATGTAGGGTGCACTTGGAGTTGCTTAAATCCTGTTTGCTCATATTTCTATAACAAGATAAGTTACACCAACATCCCAAAATATCTGTGCAATAGCTTCCCTAATTACACTCTAACCCTTTAAAGGCCCAGTATGAATAGAAATCACAGTTAAGGCAAGCTAGGCTATTGTACTCTCTCAGTGCCCAAACATCCTGACAGACTTCCAGTGGGGTAATCCAGTGGCGCTTAATGTGCTAATCACACTTCAGAGGAGCTGACAAGAATAAACACACTCATATAGATTTCCCAAGCACTTGGTAAACAGTGTTGTATCTTATGAACCAGCTCCAGCTCTTTAAAAAGTTTTTTAACAGGTGAATTTTACCCTTCAAGTCCCACAAATTTCCCTTCCAAGTCTCTCTCTCACCTCCCTGCCACATCTCCAGTCCAGGCTCCGTGTCACCCTTGCTGCTCCAGGCAGTTAGTTTTCCCACTCACCATTCTTAAGAGTTTTGCTATCAACTGCTGCTAAAAAGAGCTTCCTGTTATACCCAAAGAGGATTTGCTTCTTGATAGAGGGCTACTAAAGAGAATAAAAAGACATTTCTAAATAATAATCTCTATTATCATGATCTCAAAATTCACCTTTATCTCTGTTCCACCTCACATTTTTCCTTCCTGTCTCACTTCCTCCATTTTCATAACAAGAACTATATTACTCCTCAGTTCTGTTCCTCAGCCCCACCTGTGATTCCTCTGTTTCTTTCTAGAAGCCCGTTTTTCCTCTTTCAGCTAAAAACAAACTCATTGAATCATTATATTCAAGACATCCACAAGCTGGACTTTATCTGTTTTGCGAACTTCCCCTGCTCACCACTCCATTGCCTTTGATTTCCATCTCCATAAAGAGCCAGTCACCTTTCATTGAATATTCCTAATTTTGCAACATCTGTGTGTTCTTACCTTGATGATGTCTCCCAAGCGACCTTTCTTCCCTTGAATGCCCCACACTTCTCTGAGGAGTCTTCCAATCTCTCCTAGGCAGTGTGAGCTAATTCTTCTTCCACACTACCATTATTCTCATCACATTTCTATTATAAAACTCATTGCATTCTATGACAAATGGAAACTTGTGTTTCTACGGTGCTATTTGATTTGAGCCACTCAATGTTAGGGTCTCTCTTTTATCCATGTTGTATGCTACTCCCTACTCATTACCTCTAAATTCCTGGTAAAGAGCTGGGCCCATACATTGACCAAAATAGTCATTTAATTATTATGGAAAGAATAAAAGAATTCATGAGTGATTAATACCAACATTTAGCTATCATAAGAAGGAAGGTAGGAGATAATTTCTGGTTAGGCAGCTGGACCTTCCTGGAAATCGCATCAACGAGTTGCCTTGCTATGCAATCACAATGGCTACAAGAGAAGTCAATTGCACAATAAATATTCTCTTTCCTTTTTAAATTAAAATCAAACAAGCTTTCACTTTGAATAACCAACTATAAGATTTAAGTTAAGTGCTGTAATTAAACAAAGATTACAGCAAAATTAATTTGGACTTTGCAGAATAATACTGGAATGTATTTAATAGGGCATTAATATTACTAGCAGATCATGTAGAGGAAAATAGGGTTCAGAAGTCTAAAACATTACCATTTATCATATTCCAGGTTTACCCTCACCCAATCTATGAGAGAAAGTTATAAATATAGGGAAATTAACATAAAATTAAACAAGTGGAATATATTTTCTAAGCAAGAAAGTGTTACATCATGGTTAAGGTTATAATTTGACCAAACTAGAAAGCTATGTGAACGTTTCTGACATTTGTATCTCCACAGCAATTGTAAATGCAACTAAATCCTATTTATCAACCTATGCTCAGAAAGTATAATGGTTGTAAAGAAATATATATGTGTATTCCTGTACTTCTAACATTTACCAAGTCTCTAAATACAATGCAGGGACAAGACACATGTCCTCTAACAATTCCAGACACTAATTAGTGATGAAAACGAGTTCTCATGACCTAAAAGTCATTTAATAACCTTGTCTGCTTGAAAAGTTTAATATTACTGTGTATTCCAACAGATTTTTTTTCCAATTCAGTCCAAGAAACAACAGAATCATGTATGATTAGGCTGAACAAGGAGTGGATAAACAACACTCTTATGGTTCTGTGGTTGCTAGGTTGCTAAAGGCTTTAAAGTGGTAATTCTCATTACTTGACATAGACAAGTTGCTAAATGAGTGTTAAGGCAATTGTTGATGCCTGGAGTGGTTGAAGTGACCTACAGCATATTCCCCACCATGAGAACTCTTCCATTCTCCTCCAAGAGTGCAGCCTATTTCACTGTGCTCCCTGCAGATTTTTATTATTCAAGCACATCCTGATTTATTCCTTTCAGTACCATTTTCATCGTACTATTTATCTGTCCAAGCAAAGGCAAAAAATTGTTCCCAACTGTATAAAAATAAAGTTCACCCTCCAAAATATGCCTTTCAAGCAATAACACATCTATTCACAATCACCTTTCCAGTATTATAGCCACAGCTCTTCTAAAACAGCCCTGTAACCTGGACAAACTTACCTCTGATCATAACGTGTGTATTTACACTTCCGCACTCAATCTGCTTCATGGTACCCATTTCTCTTTTTCTTACCGTTCAATTTTTTCCTCATTTTTTCTGACTCTTCTTGTTCTCTGTGATTATCCCATCCTCTTAATTAAATACCATGAATTCTCCAAAAGGCTTATAATACAGTAGATGTTCATGTTTTTATATTTTGACTCCTGTAGCATTTTAAGAAAGAAAGTTTGTTGTACACTCTTTTTTGAAACTCCACACCATCTATCAGTGCAATTTACATAGTAGATGCTTGGTAATTCCTTATTTTAACATCTAAGTTGGGTGAAATGTAAAAGATATCTTTCCTCAAAAGACATCTTCTCTATTACTCTAGTCATGCCAAACATTCTGGCATTTATTTGAAGTATTTAAGCATTCTCCTGTTGGCAATCTACTTTTTAAACTCTTTCTTATTTATACTAAGACAAATTCTGCTTTCCAGCACCTTCCAGTTGAGAGCCTTTATTCTGTTCTATGAAGTGACACGAACTAAGTCCACCTCACTTTAACTGATACTATTGCTTTTACTTGAATGCAGTTACCATGTCTCTCTCTTAAAATGTTTTTCTCCCTAGTCAAATATTTCTAATTCTACCCATTATTTTTCATGTAACATGGTTTTCAGATACCTTAGTCATTCTTTTAGCCTCTTCCTGGACTCTGAGATATTTATCAAATTTTCTCTTTAATGTGGTCACCAGATCAAAACATAAAACTCTAAATGTCATCTCACCAATGCATATTTCAGTGGAAGAATTGATTTGCTTCATCTTGACACTATATTGCTAGCAACAAAGTGTAAGTTCACGCTATTTATTTTAATATCACATAATAATCTTGGCTCAAATTAAAGAAATATCTATAAATATTTTCCATGCAAATTACTATTTACTGAAGTGTTTGCATCTTGAACTTGCATGGATATTTGTTGCTGTTATTCTGCTAATCTTCATCTAGTAAATTTCCAAAAGGGGAGAGAGTGTTAGGTTGAAATAATTCTCCCCCTTAGAGAAAAATTGTTGAAAAATTAGGATATGAAAATGAGGATTTTCTTCTGATTGTAACCTGTCCTTATATGTCTAAGAGACTACCAGGTAGAAGATAAATTAAAATAATCTGTGTATCTCCAGATAACAAATAAGTAATAATTTGGATTTAAATGGCAAAAATTTTCTCTAAAGATAAATGACTTCTAACTATTAAAACTGTCCAGTAAAATGGGTTGCCCTCAAAGAGATTATCTCATCATTGATTGTGTTCAAGCCATCTCATTACTAAAAATTTCAAACTAGAGTGAAAATCTGTCAGGTGGAGTTCCCATAGCTCAGAGTCTTGGAGCGGGAGAAGGTTTGAGAGTAATTTGGAAGGATGTTCTCTACTCCACCAGACAAAAGGATACTTACTGTGTAAACAGTGTTTGATAAGCATTATAAATGTCCCACAGTAACTCCCTTGACCTTGCTAGATATTGGTTTTCTTGGCTCTAAAATAAGAAAGACTCACCTGGTGACTTACTATGTTCCGTTTGAATAGAAGACTCCACAGTTTTCCTGAGTACATTCAAGCAATCCATTAAAGAATTTGTTCTCAATATTGATGAATATTGGTGTTAAGTAAATCAGTCTAACGTTTCCAAAAGCCACATTTTCCTCCATTGGGAAACTGGAGCAGATTTTGTCTCTTTTTTATTGTAATGATGATTAAACAATTAAGTAATTTGATCATCAGCTTCTATGACAAAGAAAGGTTGATGCTTGAACAAATTAATGCCTAGGAAAACCATGAACACCTGCCTCAGTGCATCTTCCCTTAGCCATTCTGATATATATTCCTGGACCAAATTGGCTCCCGGTCCCGCTCAAGCTGAGCCTGAATAGAAGTATCTTGGTGTGTGTGTGTGCGTGCATGTGTGTGTGTGTGTGTGTGTGAATCACATTTAATCATCAGAAACCATGATTTCACTTTCCCTTCCCCATCTCAGTTCATATTTTGGATTTGTCAAGTGACTGACTAAGTGTTAACAACTAGCAGATGGGCTAGAAGGGCAGATGGGGCTCTCAGGAAAGCAGCTAACAAGTGATTAAAATTACCAAAAACTGCACTCATTATTCCTTCTTTCAAAGGATGCCATATTTTTCTTACTGTTAAATCTGATTAAAATAGCAAAGCATACAGTAAAAGTGAAGCAATCCCTGTTATAATTGAATTTACATGCTTGAATATCAGTATCATGGCATTCCTTAAGATATTGGGATGTGTATTAAGATACTTCCACTTTTACAAAATTTTATATCTGTCAACTCACTTGCACACATATTTGGGTATCTATACCATTATCTTATCCATGCAATCATTTGGCATGTTTGTAGGAATCACACTCTGTGCTGGTGTTACAGTGAACAGCAGTACAACCACTCTAAACTCAGGCACTCTGCTTGGACTGGTAAGAGACACATCCACATGAGTATGCCATTCAGAATATCCATTTTGGAATTTTATATACTTATTTTAATAACATTTTTCTTTTCTACACTTCTGGGCCATCTCCTTATGAAATATTTTCAGAACCAGATTAGTAGCTCCAAAAGAAAATCTGTCTCATTATTTTGTAGGTAAACCTTATTTTTGATCCAAACTTTTGCTTAGTTTGATTATCAAATGTGATTATGAAAGATATTTAGCTGGTTATGGGACATATATTTCCATTATTGAGAATATTTAAAAGAAAAAACAATGAGAGCTAAAGAACATATAAAAGACGTGCTCCGAAAAAACTTTAAGCACCTGTGGTAGAAAAAGAATGCCTTCCCAAAGATGTACATGTTCTAATCTTTAGAACCTGTGAATATGTTACCTTAGATAGAAAAGGGGACTTTGCAGATGTGATTGTTAAGGATTGTGAGATGGGATGATTATCTTGGAATGTCTTGGTGGGCCCAGTATAATCATGAGAGTCATTAGAATAAGGATGCTGAGTCAGAGAAGAAAATGTGATGATGGAAGTAGAAGTCAGAGAGATTTGAAGATGTTCACTGGTAGCCTTGAAGAGGGAGGAAAGGGCCATGTCCAATGTATGCAGGTGGTCTCTAGAAACTGGAAAAGGAAAGGATTCTCCTCTAGAGTCTCCAGAAGAAACACAGCCCTGCTTGACAACTTGATTTTAGGAGTTTTGACCTCCGGAACTACAAGGTAATATATTGGTGTTGTTATAGACACTAAATTTGTGGTGATCTGTTACAGTAGCAATAGAAAATTAAAATGGTACCCTAAATATTTAAATAATAATATCAGAATTGAAATACTACTTATGAAACTGGGATGACAGTGATATTTTGCCCTATATGCCAGCTTAGATTATAGAGACCTCTTGGAGTGCTATGTTAGTAATTCCTGAGGCTACATCCTGATTTAGTGGGAGAGCAGGTAGCACTTAATAAGTGATGCCTGCAATAGGAATAGGGCTAGGAATGGTGATCTGTGTGTCTGTCACACATTTGTTATCTCTGGTTATTGCAAAGTGGTAAATTCAATCATTTTCTCAGAATCATAGAATATTAGAGTAGTAGGTATGAACTTCTTATATAGCAGAAGAATTGAAATTCCAGTTCAGTAGAAAAACTCAGCAAAGACTTCTAAAACCTACTGATACCTAAAATTAAGGGTCTATACATTTATCTGAAATTCTTCTTACTACATCTTAATTAGGTCAGGCAGAAATAATACTGATGAAATAACTTTACTCCCTCTTCTCTTGATGACATCTCTCCCTTCTAACCCAAGCCTTCAAGGTGCCCAATTAGGCTTTATCCACTTTCACCCTTGCTGGATAGTACCCTACCCATAAGCATCCTCATACTTCTCTACTTCCATAACCACCTCACCTATTATCCCCATCAAGTCTTAACTATCTTAACTATCTGTCTCAAAAAAAGGGACATAGAGACCTTGTGAACTAATGTATTTATTAACTGGCTTACTATGTTTCTAATAATATTTTTGAGAATCACTAGCAATTTCTAAATATATTACAAAAAGAAATAGTTTAAATCAAATGCTTGCATCTTTCATTTCATGCAATATGAGGTCAGCAGAAGTAATATCAACTGGTAAAAATGACAAATATTTGTTCAAAGCCTAACATGTGATCTGCTAAGCACTGAGAATGCTACTTTGAACAGGAAAGGCAGAATTCATACCCTTGAAGAACTCACAGATCTTTAAGAGGCCCTCAAATATCAGCAGTTGATTTGCACATATATTATCTCTGTTTCTTCTGCCAGGTTCTTGTTCTGGACAATAAAGAGGGTCAGACACAGCTTGTGGAAACACAACAGTATGGGCCCCATACCCCATTCTGAACACTCCAACCCTTTCAAGAGGAGAGAACTATTGACTTCTTGGACGTATGCAATTATTTCACAGGGAGATAGAATGGTAAATTATTAGGTACTCTTAATCTGAAAAGAGATTACTAGAGTTTGAATGTGATTTTCTCCCTTTCCATTTGAGAGATATTGAATAAATTACTTCAACTTTCTCCTCAGTTTTCTTATCCATAAACTGAGGTGAATTATATTTTCTGTCTCATGAAGTAAAAAATAAATGAAATAATACATGTACAGAATATTAAGTAGTGCAGTCACTAGTACACAGTAGGTGTTGATTACTGGAAGCAGTGTTATGAATAATATCATCATTAATATCAAAACCATTCTCTTCCCCTACTTCTCCATGACTGTGATATGATATGATACCTTCAAAATACTGTAAAGCCTAGAGGAATATTAAAAAATCATATTTTCTTTATCTGTCTTGCTAAATGTGATGGTTCCATTATTGGTCACAATTCCCCTCTCCCTCTTTGCTTGTTGGAAATGCCCACATCCACTAAAATACTTGTAGGTAGTTTCCAAGCCTGGCAGCAGGGCTAGGGTATGTACCCCAATAAGATCTAAGAGAAATTCTGCTGGATACTTCTTGGAAATATATTCCTCCCTGATAGGAAGTGAAAGGTATGGAGACCCTCATCTGAACCCCCTTCCCAAGACCTATATAAAATTATGTCTTGCAAAAACACTCCCTTAAAACTCCATCCCACCCCATCTGCTTTGAAATTCTGTGCTATTGATGGACATTTAACAAAATGACGTTTCTCTGACAGTGTGTGTTTTGGTGTGTGTATCTATCTTCCCTCTTGAACTATTCCATTCTGCAAGGGCAAAAACTCTGAGTTATGAATATATATGTATCCATATATAAACACTAAAGTATGAACTATGTACATATAGAATGGAAGTGGTATGTTTTGCTGCTACTATTACAAATTTTTCCAAATTAGTTATGGTGGCACAATTTGGTCAAGAATGGAATTTTACCTTAGTGCCAACAACAGCCATCAAAGGATGGAAAAATCCCTATCCTTTACTGAGGTTGTGGGGAGTCTTATAAATGCCCATTCTAAGGAATGTGAGGTATCCACAGGAGATGCACTGTGCCATGGTAAGGCAGAATCATTCTATGCAGACAAGACTATTTCAAGAGGAACAAACAACATGCAAGCCCAGAGCAGCAAGACAGTCTCACCAGATGCTAATTGTAGAGACTAGTCATGCTAACTCAGCTTCCATGAAGCTCCCTAGCTCAGGTGGTTCTTGCATATCTCACAGTTTCTGTTATAGAGAGGTGTTTGTGTTTATGACCCAAATTTCATATGTTGAAACCCCTAATGAGATAACATTTAGAGGTGGGTTTTTTGGAAAGTAATTAGGTTAAGATGAGGTCATGAGGGTGAGGCCCCCACAGGGGATTAGTGCCCTTATAATAAGAGGCACTAGAAAAAGAAAAAAAAAAAAAAAAGAGGCACCAGAAGGTGCTTTCTTTCTCTCTCCACCATGTGAGACACAGCAAGACACAGCTATCACAAGCCAAGAAAAGTGTCAACAACAGGAACTGAATCAACTGACACCTTGATCATGGATTTCCCAGCCACTAGAACCGTGAGAAATATATGTCTGTTGTTTAAGCTACTCTGTTTATGGTAGATCATTATAGGATCCCAAGCTAAGACAGATTTCTCAATCTCATCCTCCACTATCCATAGCCATGCTCTTTTTATCCTTACTTCAGTCTTGGTGTCTTTTTATCTGGTAAATATTCATCTGAAGCTTCTCCTCTCATATTTAAGCCAAGAGGTTGTTTAATGTACTAGTATTTGCAGCTCTTGTTTATAGTTTATAGAGGGTGACTTATATCTAAAAATTTAGTCTGGTGTATAAAAGAGGACTTCAAGAAATGTTAAAGGAAAAGTAGGGGAGGAATGAGGAACACTTAGAAATGTTATTTCACCTCACATATTTTATCTCCCATCACACTGAGCACTTATTTACTGATGCATTTTGGATGCACTCTTGAACTTTAATGGTGAGCATAAGAACAGATGCAAGCCCATAAAGAAGTTAACAGCCTGATGGTTTAAGGCATTTGTTCCCTCCCCTACTCTACATTGCCTCTAGGAGGTTTGACTTGTTGAGTAATGCAGTTTTAAGTGTACAATTTGTTTCTATCCAAGAGCCACTGAAAAAGTTTTCAGAAACAAACGAACAAACAAAAACATAAGATGACACAATGTCAAAAAAAAGTCAAAATATAAATAATAGGGGACTTCCACTTTTAGTAATAGTAGATCTGACAACTTGTATAAATTCTGTCTCTGAGTAAAGACTTACAATTTGCAAACATTTGCCAGAATGTTTTGAAATGCCAACAAGACAGTAAGGAATTATCAGGCCAAAATGCAATGCATGATATTTGGGACCACTTTTCTTGTGAGTGGCTGAGAGTTGAGTAAAGCAAAGTAAAGCCCCAAAAGTAGAAGAAAATAAAAAGATAGCATAAATCAATAAAATAAAAAGGACAAAGTAATATGAAAAAGGCCAAATATGGTTCTTTGAAAAGACCAACAAATTTGATAAAGCTCCAGTGACACCAATGAAACAAAAATAAACAATGTTAGAAGTGTAGAGACATTTTAATTACAAACATAATAAAAAGGTGCTTATGAGTTACTTTGTTAATAAAATTAAAAATTTTAATAAAATGAAAAAATGTCATAAATAGTACTATTTGACAAAGGTGGTGCAAAAAGAACAAAAAATATGAATATTCATACAACTATTAAAGAAATTGAATCTGTAAATTTAAAATATCTCGATATAAAATAATTAAAACAATTTGAGAAAGGTCATTAGCTTAAATTTCCATCAATAACACATTAGTTCAAAGCAGATAGGTGTGGACTGTAGTTATAATGAAGTGTTTTCCAAGACAAGAGAATATCTAGATCTTAGAGCATGAGTAGGTTATAAACAGATAGGAACAGGATATTAATAGCTCAAAACAAGATTAGAATATTGACATTTACCCCATGAACAATGACCTTTTATTCAGAAATAGCTTTTGTCCTTTGGTTTACTATAGATATGACTCTGGCTGCTTCACAATCAGAAATAGGGTTAACTCATGTATCTCAGTTTAGATCTTTCTTTGCCAGCAAAGTCTATTTACCAGCAAATTCTTCCAAACATTAAAGGAAAGAAAAATGTCAAAAATATACAAATTCTTCAGTAAAAGAGAAAAAGAAGGAACACTTCCCAATTGTTTAAGAAAATCAAAATAACTTTCATAAGAGAACTTGATAAGAAAAAAAACAGGAGGATAGAGAGAAGATGGCAGAAGAGTAAGATGCAGAGATTACCTTCCTCCCCACAGATACACCAGAAATACATCTACACGTGGAACAGCTCCTACAGAACACCTATTGAATGCTGGCAGAATACCCCAGACCTCCCAAAAGGCAAGAAACTCCCCATGTACCTGGGTAGGGCAAACGAAAAAGAAAAAATAGAGACAGAAGGATAGGGACGGGACCAGCACCAGTGGGAGAGAGCTGTGAAGCAGGAAAGGTTTCCACACACTAGGAAGCCCCTTAGCAGGCGGAGACTGTGGGTAGTGGAGGGGGGAAGCTTCAGAGTCGCGGAGAAGAGCACAGCAACAGGGGTGTGCAGGGCAAAGCAGAGAGATTCCCGCACAGACAATCGCTGCTGACCGACACTCACCAGCCCGAGAGACGTGTCTGGTGCCCCGCTGGTGCGGGCGGGGCTGGGAGCTGAGGCTTGGGCTCCGGTCGGAGTGCAGGAAGAGGACAGGGGTTGACGGCGTGAATATAGGCTGCAGGGGCTTAGTGCACCACGACTAGCCAGGAGGAAGTCCGGGAAAAGTCTGGACCTGCCAAAGAGGCAAGAGACTTTTTCTTCCATCTTTGTTTCCTGGTGCGTGAGGAGAGGGGCTTAAGACCAATGCTTATAGTAGCTCCAGAGATGGGAACGAACCGCGACTAACAGCGTGGACCACAGAGACGGGCCTGAGACGCTAAAGCTGCTGCTGCCGCCATCAAGAAGCTTGTGTGTGAGCACAGGTCACTCTCCACACCTCCCCTCCCAGAGCCTGTGCAGCCTGCCACTGCCAGGGTCCCAGGATCGAGAGACAACTTCCCTAGGAGAGCACATGGTACACCTCAGGCTGAGGCAACGTCCCGCTGGCCTCTGCAGCCGCAGGCTTGCCCCCCACTCCATGCCCCTCCTTCCGCAGGCCTGAGTGAGCCAGAGCCCCCGAGTCAGCTGCTCCTTTAAACCCATCCTGTCTGAGCGAAGAACACATGCTCTCCGGTGACCTACACCCAGAGGCGGGCCAAATCCAAAGCTGAGCCCTGGGAGCTGTGCGAACAAAGAAGAGAAAGGGAAATCTCTCCAAGCAGCCTCAGGAGAAGCAGATTAAAACCCCACAATCAACTTGATGTACCCTGCATCTGTGGAATACATGAATAGACAACAAATCATCCTAAATTGAGGAGGTGGACTTTGAGAGCAAGATTTATTATTTTTTTCCCCCTTTTCCTCTTTTTATGAGTGTGTATGGGTATTCTTCTGTGTGAGATTTTATCTGTATAGCTTTGCTTTCACCATTTGTCCTAGGGTTCTCTCTGTCCGTTTTTATTTGTTTGTTTGTTTATTAACTTTTAAAAAATTTTCTATCTTAATAATTATTTTTTATTTTAATAACCTTATTTTATTTTACCTTACATTATTTTATTTTATCCTCTTTCTTTCTGCCTTCCTTGTTTCCCTCCTTCCCTCCATCATTCATTCCTTCCTCTCTTTCTTTCTTTCTTTCTTTTTTTCTACTTTTTCTCCCTTTTATTCTGAGCCATGTGGATGAAAGGCTCTTGGTGCTACAACCAGGAGTCAGTGCTGTGCCTCTGAGGTGGGAGAGCCAAATTCAGGAAGCCAGTCTACAAGAGACCTCCCAACCCCACAAAATATCAAACGGAGAAAATCTCCCATCGATCTCCATCTCAACACCAGCACCCAGCTTCACTCAATGACCAGCAAGCTACAGTGCTGGACACCTTATGGTAAACAACTAGCAAGACAAGAACACAACCCCACCCATTAGCAGAGAGGCCACCTAAAACCATAATAAGGTCACAGACACCCCAAAACACACCACCAGAGGTGGACCTGCCCATCAGAAAGACAAGATCCAGCTTAATCCATCAGAACACAGGCACTAGTCCCCCTCCACTAGGAAGCCTATACAACCCACTGAACCAACCGTAGCCACTGGGGACAGACACCAAAAACAATGGGAACTACGAACCTGAAGCATGAAAAAGGAAACCCCCAAACACAGTAAGGTAAACAAAATGAGAAGACAGAAAAACACACAGCAGATGAAGGAGCAATATTAAAATCCACCAGACCTAACAAATGAAGGGAAAATAGGCAGTCTATCTGAAAAAGAATTTAGAATAATGATAGTAAACATGATCCAAAACCTTGGAAATAGAATTAACAAGGACCTAGAAGAACTAAAGATGAAACAAGCAACAATGAACAGCACAATAAATGAAATTAAAAATACTCTAGAAGGTATCAATAGCAGAATAACTGAGGCAGAAGAAAGGATAAGTGACCTGGAAGATAAAATAGTGGAAATAACTACTTCAGAGCAGAATAAGGATAAAAGAATGAAAAGAACTGAGGACAGTCTCAGAGACCTCTGGGACAACATTAAACGCACCAACATTAGAATTATAGGGGTTCCCGAAGAAGCAGAGAAAAAGAAAGGGACTGAGAAAATATTTGGAGAGATTATAGTTGAAAACTTCCCTAATATGGGAAAGTAAATAGTTAATCAAGTCCAGGAAGCACAGAGAGTCCCATACAGGATAAATCCAAGGAGAAACACACCAAGGCACATACTAATCAAACTATCAAAAATTAAATACAAAGAAAATGTATTAAAAGCAGCAAGGGAAAAACAACAAATAACACACAAGGGAATCCCCATAAGGTTAACATCTGATCTTACAGCAGAAATTCTTCAAGCAAGAAGGGACTGGCAGGACATGTTTAAAGTGATGAAAGAGAAACACCTGCAACCAAGATTAATCTACCCAGCAAGGATCTCATTCAGACTTGATGGAGAAATTAAAACCTTTACAGACAAGCAACAGCTGAGAGAGTTCAGCACCACAAAAGCAGCTTTACAACAAATGCTAAAGGAACTTATCTAGGCAAGAAACACAAGAGAAGGAAAAGACCTACAATAACAAACCCAAAACAGTTAAGAAAATGGGAATAGGAACATACATGTCGAAAAGCACCTTAAATGTAAACGGATTAAACGTTCCCACCAAAAGACACAGACTGGCTGAACGGATACCAAAACAAAACCTATATATATGCTGTCTACAAGAGACCCACTTCAGACCTAGAGACACATACAGACTGAAAGAAAGGTGATGGAAAAAAATATTCCATGTAAACAGAAACCAAAAGAAAGCTGCATTAGCAATTCTCATATTAGACAAAATAGACTTTAAAATAAAGACTATTAGAAGAGACAAAAAAGGACACTGCATAATGATCAAGGGGTTCATCCAAGAAGAAAATATAAAAATTGTAAATATTTATGCACCTTACACAGGAGCACCTCTATAAATAAGGCAAATACTGACAGCCGTAAAAGGGGAAATTGACAGTAAGACATTCATAGTAGGGGACTTTAACACCCCACCTTCACAAATGGACAGATCATCCAAAGTGAAAATAAATAAGGAAACACAATCTATAAATGATACATTAAACAAGATGGACTTAATTGATATTTATAGGACATTCCATCCAAAAACAACAGAATACACATT
>RJWK010037700.1:0-21154 GCA_004363435.1 Platanista minor | reverse complement strand
AAAAAAAAAAAAAAAAAAAAAAAAAAAAAAAAAAAAAAAAAAAAAAAAAAAAAAAAAAAAAAAAAAAAAAAAAAAAAAAAAAAAAAAAAAAAAAAAAAAAAAAAAAAAAAAAAAAAAAAAAAAAAAAAAAAAAAAAAAAAAAGAACTTCTATAAATCAATAATAAAAAGATAGTCAACCCAAGAGAGAAACAGGAGAAAAGAAGACTTAAATAGGCACCTGAACGTTACTATAACATAAAAAAGAAGGCATCCAATGTCACTATTAACCAAGGAAAAGCAATTTAAAACCACCCAAATGAATAAAAACAAAACAAAACAAAAACACCCAAATGACTAAAATGAAAGACAGAAAATACAAAGATGGACATGTTTATGAAGCAACTGGAACTATCATATAGTGCTTGGGGGAGTGGAATTTGGGACAAACACTTTGAAAACTATTTGGCAGGATCTTTGAAAATTGAACTTGTATCCTATGACTTAGCAATTCTACTTCTAAGTATATGTCCAAGAGAAAAACATGCATGTTTATCAAAAGACAAGTATAAGAATGCCCATAGCAGCCCTATGATAGCCAAACACTTGAAAACTACCCAAATAGTCATAAGCTGTAAGAATGGATAATTATATATTTTCACACGACAGAATACTCAACAGGAATGAAAATGGACCAATTACAACTACACATGACATGGATATTATAAATATAATGTTGAACAAAAGAGGCCAGATCTGAAAGAGATGCTACATAATTCTCATTTAATATAAAGATCAATTACTAGGCAACAGAACAAAGAACGCAGGATAATGGTTACCTCTGGGAAAAGAGGAGAGTAGTAACTGGAAAGGGGCATGAGGAAGGTTTCTGAGGTCCTGGCAATCTTTTTTTTACAGGTATATACCTTACAGGAAGAAATATTCTTTTTTAAAAATTTTATCTAGCTACCGGTTACATTAATGTGTTTACTTGTGAAAATTCACTGAAATATATTAATAATTTATATACTTTTCTTTAAGTATGTTATACTGCAATAAGAAGTTTAAAAAAAGCTAATTTTCAAGGCAAATGAAAGCTTGAGAATTAAATAAAAATAAAAACCTTAGAGTGAATTCCAAATGCTTTACCAACTATCATCATTGAACAATTACCACGTACCACTGTTCATGATATTTTCCTGCCAGTATCCTACTGAAGCCTCCTAACAGTCCTACAATTCTCACGTCTCAAAGAGGAGAACTTGAAGTCCCAGCAGCTCGACCACCTGCAAAGCTAACAAACAGAGCCAGGATGTGGGACCTCGTGTGTCTGGCTCATAAGTCTGATTCTTTTCACCGTTATCACACTGCCTCCCATTGGCTCAATTAATCCTTACGGGACCCTGAAAGGTAGATATTATCCTCGCTTTAGAGAGGCAGGATGTGAGACCCGGAGTGCTTATCAGAGTAGCCTGCAGCTGGTCAATGGCAGAGTGGGAAAAGCAATAGCTCTAAGGTCAGACCATTCTGCTACTTACTAGCTACTATAGATAAAAGCTGTGTAATTGCTTTGAGCCTTACTTTCCTCACATAAAATAAGAAGGACATCTAAATTAAATTTTTAAGATACTCCACATTTCACTGTTTGTCTCAGGAATTTTGTTTTTTAGGAATTATTATGTGGATTAAATTTTTAGTTTCAACATCCTCTTGAATTAATGTTGAAAAGATAAGTGATATGTGTCCAATGAAAATAAGGTCAGCATAGGCAAAATACTGTCTCAGATGAATTTGTGCTCTCTTTAAAATAAATATTTCCAAAACTAAAGCAAGCCGGGTGTTAAAGTAAATAAATCTCTGGTGAATGCTAAACTGGGGTTAGTTTGTACCAACTTCTGAAAAAAATAGTACCACCTACCTCCATCTAACCCCCAAATTCAGCTGATCAATTGAGAGTTGGAAATTTTTCATTCCTGTCCATTTAGGAAATAAAAATAACTCACTGAGTCTCTAGCCACACCCCCCCTTTTTTGTCTTATTATTTCCGACATTCAAATCTAGTACCTAAATAATTAATCAGCATGGCCAGAGTGTGCTGATATTACTTTATTGGCAATCATAACACCAATTGAATCAGGATGACTTATTTAGAGTATCAACAAATGGTTTTCAATGAATTATGCTTATGGTGCTTTTTAGCATGTGTTAATTAACTTTACATGTTTACTTACATAGCCTTTTAAATTGCTCTATGTGTATGAAAACCTTTTACAGGGGATTTTATATTCATGCTCTTTAACAAGTACCATGATTTTCCCGATGCCATACCTGTTGTGCAAGGCCTTCTCGACTTTCAGTAGAGCTGAGAAGGACCCGGCGGTTTGCCAGTGCTTCTTCATAAGGCACAGATTCCAAGAGGGGCTATGGAAAAAGCATCATAAGAAATAAAGAAAAAGGTCACATCATTTCCCTTATCTTACAAATAAGAATGCTAAATGAGGTTTGATAATAAAATTCAGATGTATGTCAACATAGACTAGTTCCTTTAATACACATAAAAAGGGAACTTTAAAAAAAAAAAAAAGAAAAGAAAAAGAATGAAGGGGAACATGTCATACCAGTTATAAGAGACACTATCTAAAACCATAAGACTTGCACCAAAATAGACAGATGAAGGAATGGCATAGAAAATCTAGAAACAGACAAAAGCACATACAAAAATGTGCTATGTGACAAATGTTGCATTTTTAAGTCAATGGAGAAAGGATCAGTCGTGCAAGGACAATCAGTTAATAATTTAGAAAAATAACTATTTAGACCCCAATTTCATACCTATATCAGAATAAATAAATTCAAGATGCACTGAAGATTTCAATCTAAAAAGTTTAGACCACAAAAATACTGGAAGAAAATATAGGTGAAATGACTTTCCAAGAGTCACCTGAGAATCACCACCGTAAAGAAAAAGCCTGGTTTGATGATATAAAAATTAAAACTTCTAAATTTTGAAAAATTACTACAGCAAACTGAGGAAAAATATTTCCGACATAAAGGACTAAAATCCTTAACATAGAGCTCCTTCAACCCTAATTAGGAACATTTATTTAAAAACAGGTAAACAACTTGAACAGGAAATTGAAATAAATATAAACAGTAAATTTATGAAAGGATGTTCTATTTCAATAATAAGCAAAGAAATGAAAATTAGAACAATAACACGGAACCTCTTGTTTCTAAGATTGACAAATTAAATTTATGGGTTAAATTTATACTTCTATTGCTGGTAAACTATAAATAGGTAACCTCTGAAACATTCACAGACTTTGAATGAGCAATTCCATTTTTAGGAATTAATCATAAAGATATAATTAAAACAATTAGGTAGCCTTATACATTGCTAGGAGTGTACAACCACTCTTACGGGTAATCTGGCAGTAAATACTAAAACTTAACACCACATTATCCAGAACATTCCACCTCTCAGTAATCCACACATATGCCCAAGGAGGCATTTACAAAGCTATCCATTGCAGTAAAATTCTAACAGTGAAAAACTGGAATCAACCTAAATGCCCACCAAAAAGAGACTACCTAGGGCTTCCCTGGTGGTGCAGTGGTTGAGAGTCCTCCTGCCGATGCAGGGGACGCGGGTTCGTGCCCCGGTCCGGGAAGATCCCACATGCCGCGGAGCGGCTGGGCCCGTGAGCCGTGGCCGCTGAGCCTGCGCGTCCGGAGCCTGTGCTCCGCAACGGGAGAGGCCACAACAGTGAGAGGCCCGCATACCGCAAAAAAAATAAATTAAAAAAAAACAAAAAAACAAAAAAACAAAAAGAGACTACCTAAATGAACCACGGAATACCTATATCATAGATTTCAATGCTGTGTTTAAAATGAATAAAGTAGCCATCATATGTATTGATACAGACAGGTCTCTAAAACATACTTTAAATGAAAAAAAGGAAGCCACACAATGAAACACGCATTTAAGTTAAAAAAAATTAGAAAAGTCTTTATATTCTTCATATTTTGCATACAGTTCAAAGTTTACAGAGATGAGTACAAATGCTCCAAAAGAGTCTGGAAGGTTACACACCAAACTGATAACTATAGTTACCTCTGGAGAGGAACTGGAATTAGGGATTGTAATTTACCTATAATGTTCTCATGTAATATAAGAATGTATTTATGCATTGTGTAACTAAAAGTTAGAAAGAAATAGAGAAAGGTAAATACACAAAGTTGCATGTGCAAGAATATCCCCTGTAGTATTGCATATAACAGTGAAAAATAGGAAGCAACCTAAAAATCCACTAGCAATGGATGGCTTAATTAAATTATCACACATTTATAGAATGATGCACTAAAATGACAGCAATTTATACTTATAGATATATATTTTTGTTATATAAAGATATCCACAATGCATTGAAGAGGAAAAAAACCAGATTCTAAAACAGTCTATGTATCCAGATACACTGCTTTTTATAATGTGTGTGTGCGTGCATGCATGTATACACATTAAAATTTTATGGTTAAGAGGAGCTACCTTTGGGTTGTGGGATTTTCTTCTTCATGTACTGCTGTTTCTTCTGATTTCTTTGTGCAATGATCATGTATTCTTATTATATTGAGAAAAAAATTATAAATGTATTTCAATTTTTTTTATTTCTACAAGTTTAAGATTTTCTAAAGTTTGACACTTACTGGCTGCCTGGCTGTCTCACCCTAAACACTCTACCAGCCACTGGAAACGTTAAGTCTAATACAGCCTAGGAAATGAGATTCAGGTCTCTGTCCCATCCTCCTCTCCAAAGACCGCCCCCCCACCTCGGAACACCCACCAACCACCTGTCCCTCAAAATTGTATAAAACCTAAACAATATGAACTGTGGGAAAACTTCTGCCATTCTCTGGAATTTTTCCAGATTTTCCCTCTGATTTAAATGTTAACAGCAGCTCACAAACCTTTCTCAAAGCCTTCATATAGGCAGCAGCTTTCTTCTTGTACTGCAGCATGCATTCAGCTGAGAGAGGACTGACGAATCCACTCGCTGTCTTAGGCCCGTAGCTCAGGGAAGCAATGAAGTAGTCCACGTTGTTGCTGAAGAAAGATGCAATCTAAACCAAGTGTGACAAGAAGATAAATTTTGTTTTCCAATAATGTATCTAAAATATATATCTAATAGTTTTCAGAGCAAAATTAAGGATACTGAGAATGGAAATGAAATTTCAACACATGCTCAAAAGCCCACATTTATTTATTTGAAAAGAATACATAGGGAATGATTTATAATAAACATAATACAGTATAAATTTTGAGACCAGACTTGTGACATGTCTTAATCTAGACAAATTCTACTGTTTCTAAAAACCAAGGCTGATTCTGATTTATTCTGTAGACAATGTTTATGAGCTGTTTACCTTACTAAGTCTGCCCCTGCTCTCAAAATATATACGTTTGGGTTTATACATTCCATTTGCATTTTAACTTTGAATGTTTCATATTCCAACACAAGACATGACACAAGCATACTGAATATATGATCTCTACTTAAACTTCATTCTATAAATCTCAATCTGTGAATTACAAATATAACAGGAAAGAAAAAGACTGAAAATTCAGCAGACCCTTGTCATTTACAGGTTTAACATTTGCTTAACCTATGTAAGCAACAACAAAGATCCATGACTGTAATCTTGCTGAGCCATGATTCTGAATCTACAGCGCTATATGAAATGGTGATATAAATAAAAATGTCTAAGAAAGTTATTAGCCAGAAAAATTAAAGTCTTCGATACATTAAAGAGTATTCTATTTCAATAAATAAGAAAAAGTAACTTGTGAAACAAGAGTACTTTACCTTGGCAAAAACTGTTCAAAAGTAAGCAATCACACTCACTAATGGTCTAAAAGATTATCTTTTTCATTAATATTTTACTGTGTCAAATGAAATTCTATGTTAGGTAGTATTCAAGAAAATGAAAACTCTAAAAATCTTGAGCTGTATATTCCTTGTGTATGACATAGATAGCACAGTGCTTGCATTTCAGTCATGGTAGTATACAGTGAGGTTTACTTTCTTTCCTCTCTCTAATATTTCTACATTTCCCAAATGTTCTTTAACATGCATATGTTATACTTTCCTAGTGAGATTTTTTTTTAATTACAAATGATAAAATTTAGTTTAATCAAATCACTTTAGCTAAGTATTAAGCTGCCACCAACTAATACTTAACTCAGATACTTACTTTAGCTAAAAACCATTTATAAAAATGGTTTCCAGAATGCCTGTGGGTGAAAGCACTAAAGAGGAGGCAGTGGGGATGGTCTTCTGGCTAAGGAATCCTGTAGGCACTGACCTGTGAGCTGACAGATCCGAAAGGCAACACCTTTTAATTACAGCCCCCAACTTGGCAGACTGTCAAGAAGACTGGTCTGACTTTGGGAAAGATGACACTGAATACCTAACATAACCTATGATTATTTCTGATTAACTTAAAACACTTGAAAAAAGTGTGCTCCGACTAAGGTCAACCTGTCAGAAAAATAAAGGTATATAACACAGATAGAGATTAGCACTTTCTTGAGAAATTATGTTGAGTCTGCTGAAATAAATGGGCTAAGATAGTCCTAAATACAGTACTTTTGGTTTTATAGGTATGGGTAGTTCTCAGAGAAATCTTAGTCACTAAAGGCTTTGATGACAGCCACATGAACATGTGCTCTTAGAATGTGACCTGCTGAAATCAGTTATCCAAGACAGAACAATTTTTAAAGAAACTGCACTCTGGTCAGTTTATAATAACAATTAAGTACTTACTAATCCAATGATCATTATCTAATATTAAGAATTCAATGAGAAGACACATGTTGAAGTCACCTTAAAAGTACTTATTAGGGTACAAAACCACAGAAGTAGCATTATCACAAGTGTTGCCAAAAAACAAACAAAAAACTTGGAGGGGGAAAAAACAAAATATTAACAAAACTCTTACAATTCTTTTTCTTTTTCTATATCCCAATTTCTGTATAGCAGACCTTTAATACACACAAGGATCTATAGTGAGACCACCTGGAATCTTTCAATCATCAAATATCTCATTAAAACATCAGAAGTGAGTGACCCACTTCCTCATCACAAATGCTTAACAGTAACTACCATATTGTTTCAAATATTACGTAGGAACGAGGAAAAGGGAGACAAGTTTATTTTACAAAAAAGCCTGGTAATCGAAAATCCTTTAACAGATCAATTTTCCTACTAGGTCACTCAAAAAAAAAGGAGCACATTTAAGAGTTGAATTTAATGTCAATGTAAACCAGAGAAAAATTACCTTTCCTGCTCCATTTGTCAATGCCACTACTGATGACAGGATGCAATCATTAGTTGTTATGAGCTTCTGTGTTGCTGTTGGAAGTTCATGCTCTATTGTAGCCTTTTGACTATAATGTTTGGAAATATCTATAAACCCAATCAAATGAAAACTCATTACTATCTATATACAAGTTGTATACAGATAACCAGCCCGTTAACTTCTTATATCTACTCTTACAAATTTACAAGACAAATCTGACAAAAAATGGTCCCAAATATGAGGACTGTGCTGAATATCAATTAGGTCTCAAGTTCACATGGAAAGAACAGAGAGTAGTGAGGGTCTCTTAACACCATCCTGGTGTCTCTATTACAGCCCCCAGCAGGTGGGTCTCATTCTCCTTCATTTGAGTGTTAGCCCTTATTCTAGCGCCAGGTAAAGGACCCTGAGCAATATTTACCAGTTAAAAACCTTGTTTTTGATAGCCCAGAAGGCACAAATGAGAGTTTACATTGTGCTTATACAAACAAACCATGAGGCTGGAAAAGAAGAGCCAACACAGGCACAATGTCCCACAGTCCTTATTGGATCTTAGCTGGTTTGCCAGTACATACTTTAACAATAAGAAAGGTCTGCATGGCCAAATAAGGATTGGATACTCTAGCATCTGGATTCACATTCTATTGCCTCTAGTCCAAGAAAGTTATAACAAAGGCCTGTGGTTATGGAAGCATAGAAGAGAGGCTTAGATATAAATATGTTGACAGAAACCGCAGTAGGTGAAATTGGCCAAACAGCTAAGCTTGGGGTTTTCTGGGTCTCTGAGAAATAAAGTAATTTCATCCTGGAAATAAGGGAAAATGGGAGAATTACCAAGACAACACTGATTTACAAGGAAGGGCAATTATATTTTTAAATAAAAAGGTGTTTATGATACAGCCTCCTTTGAATTTTTTACAGTACTTCAGTTACAACAGCATTAATTATCATTACCAACAAAGCAAAAAATAAATCACAAAACATGGAAACTAACTTTTATAGCAGGTGTGTATACAAAGAATTTCATTTATTCAGAATCAAGAAATTTAGTTGATTTTAGACTATAATTAAAAGGGAATAAGACTATTCAAAAAGAAAGGGTATTTGAGATTTAACCTAGTATGATAACGATATTTAACAAAATTACTGTTTTATGAATAAGATTACTTTTACTGAAATTTAAAACTAGGAAATTGCATTACTTATATATCTTGTGTTATATACACATATATATAAACTTTTACATATATAAACTTTTAATTTGAGATAGTCTTAGATTTATAGAAAAATTACAGAGAGTTTCTGGATACCCTTAGCCAGTTTTCACTATTGTTAACATCCTACACTACTATGGTACAGTTGTCACAGTGAAGGAACCAACTAATTGGTAATTACTATTATGTTTAATATTTCTTAAAAATAAATGATTATCCTCTATATATTCATAAGATATCCAAGTGAATGAAAATTCAATTGGAACACTGAACATTTTTTTGTATACTGAACTTGCTAGCCCCTGGAGTAGACATTTTCTTTCTATACACCACAGAAAGTTTTATTCAATATTTTACGGTCTGTATACAATGCTATAATACAACCGGGTTGGTAGGCAATCTTGGTTGACTGGTGTAGGTGATTGAAATACTTATAAAAGATGTACAATACTAAGAATCCTCCCATGGCTTCTAGTGGATCAGAGCTACTGTAGTTTGACTATAATAATTCTCCCAATCCAACTGTTTACTCTTTATCAAGTCCAAATATTTTCATTATTTAAGGTGTTCCTCGACATTAAAGTTTAACTCCAAAAAGTACAAGGAAATCATGTGACCTAGACAAGAGATTTATTTTCTTTTATGTTTCCTATGAGTCTACCTGCTTTAGACTTGAGACCAAAGATCAAACAATTCTCACTTAGAATGCCACTTGTTAAAAGATTAATTCACTTCCATTTTAACTCCTTGTAGGATACACATTTTTATAAATCTCTCTCTTTTTATACTAAGGCCAGCCTGCCTTCTTTTTCTTTTTTTATAACTTTATTTACTTGTTTATTTAATTTATTTTTGGCTGCGTTGGGTCTTCGTTGCTGCGCGCGGGCTTTTTCTAGTTGCGGCGAGTGGGGTCTACTCTTTGTTGCAGTGCGCAGGCTTCTCCTGCAGTGGCTTCTCTTGTTGCAGAGCACAGGCACTAGGGCGCGCGGGCTTCAGTAGTTGTGGCACACGGGCTCACTAGTTGTGGCTCGCGGGCTCTAGAGCACAAGCTCAGCTGTTGTGGCGCACAGGCTTAGTTGCTCCGTGGCATGTGGGATATTCCCGGACCAGGGCTCGAACCTGTGTCTCCTGCATTGGCAGGTGGATTCTTAACCGCTGCTCCACCAGGGAAACCCCAGCCTGCCTTCTTGATTGCCTTCCTTCCATCCTTCTTTCCAACTTGGACCAAGCAATTAAGGGCAAAGCATCAAGGGAAAAGATTTGAAATAAAAGTTCTCTTAAAAACAAAGTATATTCTGGTAATGCCAGTTAATGCTCACTCTGAGTTTTCAGGAGAGATACACAATAGTCTTCCAACTGGGTAAGAAGACAGATTTGAACTGTAAAACTAGCAACAAGAGGCCATAATCTGCTTGCCAACCATCCTTCATGTTTCCCAGTATTCTCTCTTTATATTATGTTCACTTTCAAGGACAGAAACAAGCAGAGGCACAAAGGGGGCTAAGGGAGCCTCTGATCCTCCTCTGATAATCTCCACCAGCTCATAGCAAATAATAACAGTAACATTCTTTGATTTGGACCACTTGGCATCTTATGTCATATATGAACAAAAGCATTTTTAGAAAACTCAGAAGTACATTATTATTTACAGAAATGTAAATAAAATCAAGATTTTTTTAAAATGTAAATGAAGCTTTAAGATCCTCAATGGACAGCTACTCTCCATTGCTCTAGCCTCTCTTTTATCAAAATTCTAGAGAAAACACTAGCAGGAACAAATCATAACATTAGCATAGGAAAACTTAGGAAACAAAACCAAAAAACCTGTAGCCACAGAGCTACTTGTGGTTTCAATGGCCTAGTTCTACGTTACGTAAAGTTCTGGAATAGAGGACTATGGTTAAGTCTGAGCTCCCCAAACCAAAAGCTGCACAGGAAAAAGGTACCAGTCCCTTGGGTTTTCTATGGACCAGACTAGGTTCTGCAGGGTTGGGGCTGCCTCTTGTCACCTGCCACCAAGACTGTCTATGCAAGCTGTGATTCCTGCAACCAGTGTTAGCTCCAGAAGTACAGTGACTTTTAAAGTTCCTTATAATTGAAGACAAGCCACAGGAAGGACCAGATGTTCTACAGGAAGGACCATTTTCCAGACTGAATGGTAAGGTAGTACTGGGTAATTCCACTGAAACTAAGAATGATTCCCAGTAACACAGGTTATGTGGTTATGTGCCAATCTATAGAAAGGCTCCAAATATACCTATCTTATACATGCCATCCAACAAAGTTTTAAGTTTTTAAAAAGTATTTTCTGTGAAACCAGTAATTGGTCACTAATTGCACACTAAACACCACAGTGAAAAATCTAGGCACCTGGGCTATTTCCAATAGTCCTTAAAAATTGCTCCTGCCCTCCTCTCCTGCTCCTACTCAACAGTCTTCAAAAGGAAAAGAACGGAGGAAAAAAACCTAGAAGCCATGCAGAAATATAGATTAAAAAGTCAGGACTCAGAATCACATGCTAGGAAGCAAATGAAATGACCATCGACAAGCATATTCTTAGGAGCACATAGCAACTAAAAACTGCCCAAAGCTTGAAAACAGACCTTCACTCCTTAAGGCTCTCCTGAACAAAACAGGACTGATAATGGGTACTCTAAACACAAAAACACACAGGAGGGTAGAAACCAGTGCATTCTTTCTGGGATCTTTAAACCTTCATTTCCTCAGTTCCTTCATGTTTGGGCTCTAACAAGTGCAGTATTTTGCTAAATGCCTCTGAGTAGAATGTCTGGCTTGATAAAATTCATACACCTGCCTTAAGTCAGCGTAATGTATTTTTGGCTAAAGTTCCGTGCACAAGGGTTTCTCTTCAGCACTTTGTTTACCTTCAGGAAAGAAGCAGATGGGAAAAGCAGAAGGCAGTAAGCTGTGCACTTCAACGTTAAGCCAAATGCTACTAAACCTTTATCTGGGGTCTATTTAGCCTTGGCAGTATTTGTTTAAATCTCATTCAGGCAGATCTGAGAAAATGGGACAAAGCTTATTTATGTTCTTTTCCAAGCCTCACCTTTCATGACATCATGAAATCCATGCAGAGCAGCACCAACATTTGTTAAGACAGAACTGTAGTTTGTCCGAAGGAGTCCATCTGGCTCTGTACCTAGGAAACCAAGATTACAAACCTAAGCATTTTCCCAGAAGAATTCACCTGAAAAACTGACAGCCCACCATCTCCCCTCTACTTTTGGGAAGAGAGAGAATGAATACTGACTGTGATATGTTGAAAATAATGGCTCTTAAAATCATTGTAGACACATTCAGATAGAATGGTGATAATTACAGGGATCTTAACTGATTTGCATGCCCCATGTCCACAGATATTAATGGTTACAAGAATCAAAATTAAATTGCTAAGCAGGATTATGTCTTTCATGATTCTTTTTGAAATGAAAGCCTTTGTGAATTTCACCTTGTTGCTACAGAACACATTTCTCATTTTGTGCTTTCCCTACATATTATTGTTTGCTGAACATCACTAAAAACACTATTATTCAAACATCACAGTTCCAATTCCGGCATGACAGCATAAGCAAGCTCCACATATCCACTCACCACCACAACTGGTGAAAATGATTTAAAAATAACTACTTTAGACTCTGGAAATTATCCTAAGGGCATACAGCAAGTGAAGAAACATTTAATCAAGAAAATCTATATTAACTCAGTAAGAATAGCAAGAATCTGTGGTATGTGAACCAGAACCCAACTCCGTCCCCTCACCAGTCAGTAAGCTAGAAATCCCAGTCCAGAGGGTTCAGCCAAGAACACAAGACTCCCTCTCCCCTAACTCAGCTGGAGGGCTGCATTCCTTATCTCGCTCTCAGCTACCTGTTGCTGAGGCTAAGTTCTAGGTAAGTATGACGCAGAGGTGGGGGGTTCTCTTCTTTTACCCAGCCCTGACTTGTGGGATGGAGGCTCTACGTGGGCATGGTGCTGCTGAGAATCTGTGGCCCTGATCACCCTGGCCCCAGCTCATTAACAGGAGTTCCATGCTGAAAGAGGCAAGCTGAGGAGACCAGCGGCTGCTGCCCTACCCTCTCCATGGAGTGCTCAGCTACTAATGCAGGGGTGTCACTCTGAGAGAAGTGCATCACTGTCATCACCCCCTGCACAGAACCATGGCTCAGAGATTTAACCCAAGGGAGAAACAGTTCTTAAAACAGAAAGCTCTGAATCTCTTCCCAAAGGAACTGACCTAATTCACAACAGACTGTGGAGAAGTTCAAGCCTAGGGATGCTCTCAAAAATAACGGCACTTGTGCTGAAGGTAATTCGGAGGAAACTGGTGGATTCATTGGAGATATAAGGTAGACTGACACCTATGGTCAACCGATTCTTAACAAGGGTGCCAAGACCACTCAATAGGGAAGGAATAGTCTTTTCAATAAATGGTGCTGAGACAACTAGATATCCACGTGCAAAAGATGAAGTTAGAGCCTTACCTCACACCATATACAAAAATTAACTCAAAATGGATCAAAGACCTAAATGTAAGAGCTAAAACTATAAAACTCTTAGAAGAAAACATAAGGGTAAGTCTTCACAACCTCATATTTGACAAGTTTCTTAGATATGACACCAAAAGCCTGAGCAACAAAAGAAAAATAAATTTGACTTCATCAAAATTAAAAACTTTTGTACTTCAAAGGACACCATTAAGAAAATGAAAAGATAACCCACAAAAATGGAAGAAAATCTTGTAAATCACATATCCAATAAGGGATTTGTACCTAGAATATATAAAGAACTCTTATAACTCAATAATAAAAAGACAACCCAGTTGGAAAATGGAGAAAGGATCTGAGCAGACATATCTCCAAAGAAGATATACAAATGGCCAATAAGGACACAAAAGGATATTCAACATTATTAGACACCAGGGTTATGCAAATCAAACCCACAATGAGATACTACTTCAAAAAGTCAGATAATAACACAAGGATGGCAAAAATCAAAAAGTCATATAATTTGGGGGGAGATCCAGATGGCAGAGTAGAGGGACATGGAGCTCAGCTCCTCCCACGTATACATCAAAAATACATCCACATGTGGAACAATTCTCACAGAATACCTACTAAAAGCTGGCAGAAGCTCTCATACAACCAAAGCTGCAAAACAGATCACTGTGTAACCGGGTACGACAAAGGGAAAAGGGAGAAGAAGAGGAAGCGGGATGGGACCCACACACCTGGGAGGGAGCTGTGAAAGAGGAAAGGTTCCCTCACCCTGGGAACCTCCTTCAACAGCTGGGAGGTCCACCAAGACAGATAGGGAGCTTCAAAGGTTCTAGAGGAGAATGCAGGAGCTGGCCTGCAGCCCTGCAGGGTAGAGAGAGACCAAAATAGATGGTCCTTGCCATGTTGCCACACTTCCTAGCCACAGACACAGCTGCTGGTGTGTGCAGCAGCTGGGTGCTGAAACTTGGGCTCAGCAGACAGACCCAGGGAGAGGACTCAGTTTGGCTGCATGGACATAGCCCAGAGGGCCCAGAGTGTGGCCTGGGGCCACAAATAGGGGTGCATGCAGACAGAACACAAGCCTGTCATAGGAAGCCCACTGTCAACACAGGAAGGGAAGGGCATGGATCCCACCGTAGCAGCCTCATCATCAGTGTGCTCACAGTGGGGCAAGGCTCCAGCCGCTATGGGTTTTGCAAATTTTGTGGGCATGCACACAAGGAGGTGGGGCTGAAATCTGAGCAAACTACAGGTGCTCCCACAGTGTTTAGCAGCCTCTGAGGGCAATGCCAGCAACAGTGAACTTTGTGGGAGTGCACATCAGGTGGCAGGCAGTGTCACAGAGTAGCACATACTGGCAGACAGCTCCTGGGGAAGAACACGCAGTGGCTCCTTTTCCAGAGGGAACACTCCAGTTCCACCTACTGCATACCACAGCTTAGAACCAGATCTGGGTCTTCTACTCCAACAACTAAGGAGCAGACCCTGCCCCCTGACAGGGCTGTGACAAGCCCAGAGCAAAGAGGACACCACCCAATATCCAGTGCAGGCTCTGGTCACCACAACACAAAACACACCACTTAGCAAGGGAACAAGGGCCAGTACGCTCTGAAGAAAGATGTGGCAAGCATCCATACCAAAAACAGCCCTCACACCAAAAATACTGGACTCACACAGTCTATACAGGATTGCTCCCTCATAAAAACAGACCTTCAAGACAACAGTAGATAACTGTTTCTCCTAAACTTATAGAACCAGAGAAATATAAATCAAGTGAAAAAGCAGAGGTACTACTGCCAATTAAAAGGACAAGAGAAATCCCCTGAAAGAACAAACAATGAAACAGACCTCTCCAGTCTATGAGACCCCAGGTTCAAAAAGGAGGCAATAAAAAATGCTGAAGGAATTAAGAAAGACTATTGATAGAAATGCAGATTACTGTAATAAGGAACTAGAAACTATAAAAAGGAGTCAATCAAATCAGACACCTCAATTGCCAAGATAAAAGTCGAGATAAAGAAAATAAACAGCAAACTAAATAATGCAAAAAACTGAATAAGTGATCTGGAAGATAGAATAATGGAAATCATCCTATCAGAACAGAAGACAGAAGGACAAATGAAAAAAATGAAAGCAACATATTTAATCTATGGGATAATATAAAGCATGCCAATCTACATATAATAGGAATCCCAGAAGAAGAAGAGAAAAGGGGATCAAAAATTATTTGAAGAAACTATGGCTGAAAACTTCCCAAACCTAAAGAAGGAAACAGATACCCAGGTACAGGAAGCACAGAGGGTCCCAAACAAGATGAACCCAAACAGATCAACACCAAGACATATCATAATTAAAATGGCAAAAGCAAAAGATAAAGAGAGGATTCCAAAGGAAGCAAGAGAAAAATAGAGTCAGTTACAAGGGAACCCCCATAAGGCTAGCAACTGATTTCTCTACAGGAACTGTGCAGGACAGAAGGGAGTAGCTAAATACATTTAAAGTCCTGATAGGGAAAAACCTGCAACCTAGGATATTCTATTCAGCAAGATTATCATTTAGAATAGGAGAGATAAAGAATTTCTCAGGCAAGCAAAAACTAAAAGAATACAGCAATACTGAACCTATCCTAAAAGAAATATTGAAAGGTCTTCTCTAACTAGAAAAGAAGAACGTATAGGAAAGGGAAAATCACAACAGGAAAGGCAAATATATAAAAAGATTGAAGATCACTTACATAAGCCAGTACATAGATTTTAAAAAAATTTTTTTAATTAAAAAAAATTCTGTGAAAGCAATTATAACTATGATGAAAGCAAAAGGATAAACATGCAGATGTAAAATAGGACATCAAAATCACGAAATGTGGAAGAGGCAAGTAAGAAAATGTAGATCTTTTAGAATGTGTTGGAGCTTATATGACTACCAGTTCAAAGCAAGTAGATATAGTTATGGGTTAACATACTTGAAAACCAGGGTAACCACAAATCAAAAACATAAAACAGATTCACAAAAACCAAAAAGAAAGGAAATCAAGCATAATACAAAAGAAAACCATCAAACCACAAAAGCAAAAATAAAAGAACGAAGAAATACAAAATCAACTGGAAAGCAAGGTTTAAAATGGCAATAAATATGTACTTACCAAAAATTACTTTAAATATCAGTGGACTAAATGCTCCTCTCAAAAGAGAAAGAGTGGTAGATTGAATAATAAAGCAAGAACCTACAATATGCCGCCTATAAGAGACCCACTTAAAGGCAAAAGACACACAAAGATTGAAAGTGAGGAGATGAAAAAAGATATTTCATGCAAGTGGAAATGACAAGAAAGCAGGAGTAGTAATACTCCTATCAGACAAAACAGGCTTTAAAACAAAGGCCATAAAGAAAGACAAAGAAGGACACTGTATAATGATAAAAGGATCAACACAAGGGGATATCACAATCGTTAACACACATGCACCCAATACGGGAGCTCCTAAATACGTAAAACAAATACTAACAGACATAAAGGGAGAAACTGACAAGAATACAAAAATAGTAGGAGACTTTAACACCACAGTGACATCAATGGACAGATCTTCCAGAGAGAAAATCAATAAGGCAACAGAGTTCCTAAATGACACAAGAGAACAGTTAGACTTAATTGATATCTACAGGACACTACATCAAAAAAAAAAAAAAAATAGAACACACATTCTTTTTCCAAGGGCACATGGGACAGTCTCTAGAATAGACCACAAACTAAGACCCAAAACAAGCCTCAACAAAATTAAAAGGACAAAAATTATTTCAAGCACCTTTTCCGACCAAAAGGGCATGAAACAAGAAATCAACCACAGAAAGATAAATGAGAAAAAAATGATTATACGGCAACTAAACAACATGCTACTAAAAAACCAATAGGTCAACAATGAAGTCAAAGAGGAAATTAAAAAATACCTTGAGACAGGCAACAATGAAAACACAACCATATAAAACCTATGTGATGCAGCAAAAGCAATCCTAAGATGGAAGTTCATAGTGATACAGGCCTATCTCAAACAAACCTAAACTACCACCTGAAACAATCAGAAAAAGAACAAACAAAATCTAAAGTCAGCAGAAGGAAGGAAATAATAAAGGTCAGAGAGTAAATAAATGAAATAGAGATTTTAAAAACAACAGAAAAAAATGAATAAAACCAAGAGCTGGTTTTTTGAAAGGATAAACAAAATCAACAAACCACCGGCCAGGCTCACCAAGAAGAAAATAGAGAGGGCCCAAATAAACAAAATAAGAAATGAAAGAGGAGAAATAACAACCAATACTGCAGAAATATAAAAAAATCTTAAGGAAATATTATGAACAGTTATATGCCAAAAAAAAAATGAACAACCTAGAAGAAATGGACAAGTTTCTAGAAACATACAGACTGCCAAAAAGGAATCAAGAAGAAACAGATAATCTGAACAGACTGATCACTAGAAGTAAAATAGAATCTGTAATTTTAGAAAAAAACCTCCCTGCAAACAAAAGTCCTGGACCCGGTAGCTTCATTGGGGAATTCTAACAAACATACAAAGAAAAACTTACACCTATCCTTCTCAAACTCTTCCAAAACACTGAAGAGGAAAGAACACTCTCAAAGTAATTCCATGAAGCCACTATCACACTGATACCAAAACCAGAAAAAAAGACACTACCAAAAAAGAAAATTATAGGCCAATATCTTTGATGAATATAGAAGCAAAGATTGTCAAAAAAAGTTTAGCAAACCAAATCCAATAACACATAATTAGGATCATACACCATAATCAAGCTGGATTCATTCCAGGGTCACAAGGATGGTTCAACATATGCACATCAATCAATGTGATACACAACATGAACAAAAGAAAAGAAACACATGATCATATCAATAGATGCAGAAAATGCATTTGACAAAATTCAACATCCATTCATGATAAAACCTCTCACCAAAGTGTGTATAGAGGGAACAAATTTCAACATAATAAAAGTCATTTATGACAAACCCACAGCGAATATAATATTAAGTGATGAAAAGCTGAACTCTGGAACAAGGCAAGGATGACCACTTTCATCACTTCTATTCAACATAGCATTGGAAGTCCTAGCCACGGCAATCAGACAAAAAAAAAGAAACAAAAATATCCAAATTGGAAGGGAAGAGGTAAAATTGTCATTATGTGCAGATGACATAATACTCTATATAGAAAACGCTAAAGACTCCACACAAAACTATTAGAACTCATAAATGAATTCAGTAAGGTAGCAGGATATAAGATTAATACAGAGAAATCTGTTACATTTCTTTACACTAACAATGAAATACCAGAAAAAGAAAGTAAAAAACAATTTTGTTTAGGGGGCTTCCCTGGTGGCACAGTGGTTGAGAGTCCACCTGCCAATGCAGGGGACACGGGTTCGTGCCCCGGTCCGGGAAGATCCCACATGCGGCGGAGTGGCTGGGCCCATGAGCCATGGCTGCTGAGCCTGCGCGTCTGGAGCCTGTGCTCTGCAATGGGAGAGGCCACAACAGTGAGAGGCCCGTGTACCAAAACAAACAAACAAACAAACAAAAAAACAATTTTGCTTAAAATCATATCAAAAAAAAAAAAAAAAACACCTAGGAATAAGCCTAACCAAGGTGGTGAAAGACTTACACACTGAGAACTATTAAACATTGATAAAGGAAATCAAAGATGATTCAAGAAAACAGAAAGTTACCTCATGCTCTTGGACTGGAAGAAATAATATTGTTAAAATGCCCATACTAGCCACAGGAATCTACAGATTTAATGCAATCCCTATCAAATTACCCTTGACACTTTTCACAAAACTAGAATAATCCTAAAGTTTATACGGAACCACAAAATATCCAGAATTGCCAAAGCAATCCCGAGGAAAAAGAACAAAGCTAGAGGCATAACCCTTCCAGACTTCAGATAATACTACAAAGCTACCATAATCAAAACAGCACGGTACTGCACAGAAAACAGATATATGAATCAATGGAACAGAATAGAGAGCCCAGAAATAAACCCACACACCTACAGTGCATTAATCTTCAAGAGAGGCAATAATATACAACGGGGAAAAGACAGTCTTTTCGGCAAGTGGTACGGGAAAGCTGGACAGCCACATATAAATCAATGAAGTTAGAACACTCCCTTATACCACACACAAAAATAAACTCAAAATGGCTTAAAGACTTAAATATAAGACATGACACCATAAAACTCCTAAAAGAGAACACAGGCAAAACATTCTTTGACATACATCGCAGCAATATTTTCTTAGATCAGTCTCCCAAGGCAAAAGAAATAAAAGCAAAAATAAACAAATGGGACCTAATCAAATTTATAAGCTTTTGAACAGGAAAGGAAACCATAAACAAAATGAAGACAACCTACAGACTGGGAGAAAATATTTGCAAACGATGCAACCAACAAGGGCTTAATTTGCAAAATATACAAACTGCTCCTACAGCTCAATATCAAAAACACAAACAACCCAATCAAAAAAATGGGTGAAGGGAATTCCCTGGCAGTCCAGTGGTTAGGACTCTATGCTTTCACTGCCTAGGGCGCAGATTCAACCCACTGATGAGGGAACTAAGATCCCGCAAGCCATGTAGCACGGCCAAAAAGAAATGGGTAGAAGACCAAAACAGACATTTCTCCAAAGAAGACACACAGATGGCCAACATGCACATGAAAAGATGCTCCACATTGCTAATTATTAGAGAAATGAAAATCAAACCTACAATGAGCTATCACCTCACACTGGTCATAATGGTCATATCAAAAAGTCTACAAATAATAAATGCTGAAGAGGGTGTGGAGAAAAGGGAACCCTCCTACACTGTTGGTGGGAATATAGATTGGTACAGCCACTACAGAATGCTCCAGTGATCCCACTCCTGGGCATATATATGGAAAAGACAAAAACTCTAATTCAAAAAGATACATGCACCCCAATGTTAACAGCGGCACTATTTACAATAGCAAACACATGGAAGCAACCTAAGTGTCCACTGACAGATGAATGGATAAAGAAGATGTGGTATATTTATACAATGGAATATTACTCAGCCATAAAAAAGAATGAAATAATGCCATTTGCAGCAACACAGATGGACATATTATACTAAATGAAGTAAGTCAGACAGAGAAGGATAAATATTATATGACATCACTTATATGTGGAATCTAAAAAATATTACAAATGAACACATTTATAAAACAGAAATAGACTCAGACGTAGAAAACAAACTTATGGTTATCAAAAGGGAAGTGGGAGAGGGATAAATTAGGAGTATGGAATTAACTGATACACACCACTATATATAAAATAAACAACTAGGATTTACTGTATAGCACAGGGACTATATTCAATATCTTATAATAACCAATAATGGAAAAGAGTTGGAAAAAAGGATACACACATACACACACACACACACACACACACACACACACACACATGCTATACGCTTGAAACTAACACAATGTTGTAAAACAACTACACTTCAATTAAAAAAAAAGAAGAAATTTTTAAAAAATTCACATAATAAGTGTTGGTGTGGATGTGAAAAATTGGAACCCTGCTGCTGGTGGGAATATAAAATGGTACACATGCCTTGGAATACAAGGTAGCAGTTCCCCCAACAATTAAACATAAAGTTACCATATGACCCAGCAATTCCACTCTGAGGTATATACCCAAGAGAAATGAAAAGATATGTCTACCCAAAAACTTGTTCACAAATGTCTATAGCATCATTATTCACAATAGCCAAAAGGTGGAAACAACCCAAAGGTTCATCAACTGATAGGTAGATAAATAAAATGTGATATATCCATCCAATGGAATATTATTCTGCAGTAAAAAGGAATGAAGGGCTTCCCTGGTGGCGCAGTGGTTGAGAGTCCGCCTGCCGATGCAGGGGACACGGGTTCGTGCCCCAGTCTGGGAAGATCCCACATGCCGCCGAGTGGCTGGGCCCATGAGCCATGGCCGCTGAGCCTGCGCGTCCGGAGCCTGTGCTCCGCAACGGGAGAGGCCACAACAGTGAGAGGCCCGCG
>RJWK010037699.1:0-13199 GCA_004363435.1 Platanista minor | reverse complement strand
TTACCCTCTTCTTTTATCTTAATGCACCCAATTTTTTTCTCTACTTCTATGTTGTCTAACCTTATATGGCACTTATATTCTAGTGGACAGTGAAAGACAATAAAATACACTTCATAGTGGTGATAAGTAGTGATAAGGATAATAAAGCAGGGGAAGGGACTAGACAGTAATGAGTATTTACGTGTACCAAACTTAGCTACATAATTTGTGGGGCCCAGTATAAAATGAAAATCAATGTCCTCCATTCAAAAAGTAGAAAAAAGTGCCATTAAAAGTACTGACAATAGGGCTTCCCTGGTAGCGCAGTGGTTGAGAGTCCGCCTGCCGATGCAGGGGACGCGGGTTCGTGCCCCGGTCCAGGAAGATCCCACATGCCGCGGAGCGGCTGGGCCCGTGAGCCATGGCCGCTGAGCCTGCACGTCCGGAGCCTGTGCTCCGCAGCGGGAGAGGCCACTACAGTGAGAGGCTCACGTACCGCAAAAAAAAAAAAAAATTCAAATTTTCTAAACATAGCAAGAATAGCTATGCCTTCAGAGGATACAGTGGTGGTTACCAGGTGCTGGGGGTGCAGGAAATGGGAGAGAATGGTCAAAGGTCACAAACTTCCAGTTGTAAGATTAACAAGTTTGGGGATCTAATGACACACTGTGATTATAGCTAATAAGACTGTATCACATATTTGAATGTTGCTAAGAGAGTAGACCTGAAATGCTCTCACCACAAAAAAGAAATGGCAACTATACAATGGGATGGAGGCATAGCTAGTACAATTTTGCAATTTATAAATGTATCAAATCAACGTTTTTACCACCTTAAACATACACAATGTTTATGTGTCAGTTTTATCTCAGTAATAAAGCTGGGGGCTTCCCTGGTGGCACAGTGGTTAAGAATCCGCCTGCCAATGCAGGGGACACGGGCTGAAGCCTTGGTCCGGGAAGATCCCACATGCCGTGGAGCAACTAAGCCCGTGCGCCACAATTACTGAGCCTGCGCTCTAGAGCCCACGAGCCACAACTACTGAGCCCGTGTGCCCAGAGCCCACGCTCCCAATAAGAGAAGCCACCACTCGCCGCAACTAAAGAAAGCCTGGTGCAGCAACGAAGACCCAACGCAGCCAAAAGTACAAACAAATAAAATAAATTTATAAAATAATAATAATAATAAAACTGGGAAAAAAGGATAGTTATACCTTTTACCAGCTCTCCCAGCCATCAACACTGAACCACGTTTGCTTTATAACATATTCCCATTCTCATCCATTTACTTCCTCCTGTCTTTCTTTTTTCCCCTTTGCCATTTCTTCCTCTCTCTCCCCTTTCTTTCCCTCCGTTTCCCCCTCCTTTCTTTTCTCTCTCTCACTCCTTCCCCTTCCTCCTCCCTCTCTCCATCCTTCCCTCCTGTGTATTTGAAAATAAGATACAGACCACAGAAGTCATTCCCCCTTCACCCCTAAAAACTTCAGTATGTATTTCCCAAGAACAACAACATTCTCTTGCATAACATAGGAAAATTATATATCATCAACCATCTCAATGAAATTCTTCATGCAAATTTTTTTTTTTCCTGGTCTAAGATTCAATTCAAGATCACACTGCATTTGGTTGTCACGTCTGGAACTGTGCCTTGGCCTTTCTTTGTCTGTCTTAGCACTGACAGTTTTGAAGAGTACAAGCAGTTATTCTGGAGAACATACACTCCTGGGACAGAAATAGTGTGCAAGTGGTCCTTCTCAGAGCACCATATCAAGAAGCACATGATAACAGTTTGCCCCATTCTGGGTGATGTAAACTTTGATTATTTGTTTAAGGTGATGCCCTCCTGATTTCTCTGCTGAAAAGTTACATTTTCTCTTTTTTCCAATTGAAAATTGGAAATTGGACACTTTCTCTTTTTTTCAATTGATAATTTGTAGGGAGAAACTTTGAGATTATGTAAACATCCTGTTCCACATCAAACATCCATCAACTAGTTTTAGTACTCACTAATGATAGTTGCCTGGACCAATGATTACTATGATGGTTGCAAAATGGTGATTTTCTAACTCTATCATTCCTGCTTTATTTATTAGTTGATATTCTACTTTAAGGAAGAACTTTCCTTCCTCACCTATTTATTTATTCGTTTGTTTGCATCAGTATGCCCTCATAGATTCTAATTTTATTTAGGGATATGATCCACGACTATAGTTATTTATTTTGAGGCTCAGCATGTACTGTATTTGGCCAATGGAAGCCAAGCTGGATTCTGTGCTTCTGTATCCTTTGGAAATACCTTTTTTTTTTTTTTTTTTTTTTTTTTTTTTTTTTTTTTTTTTTTTTTTTTTTTTTTTTTTTTTTTTTTTTTTTTTTGAGAACTTCCTATCTATCACAACAAATAATGTATTTAGCAATCCTGGAGGCCTCCAGATTTCTTGATGATGCCCAACTGGAGTTCACTGTCTCTTCCATAAGGAAAAGCAAGCTGCAGATTTCTCCCATCTAAAACTCCACTATAATCAATGACCAAGAAACAGAAGTAATTCTTAACAAGGCAGTTTCTACACTTTATATTTTCAACTAATTATCATTTATTATAAATAGCCCTGTTGACATCTCTTGCATTCCAGAGATTAAATATGATGAAGATAATATCCCTAAAATAAGCAAGTAAGCAGGCAATAATTTATGTACAAAATAGATACAATGTATGATATGTTGACTTAAATGTCAAGGAGATCAGGACATTTTCCAAAGAGCTTAATATAGGCACACAGTTGTGTGCTTCCCCATTAACAGCTGGCTGTAAAGAGAAATACAAGAAAGCCTCTCTTTCTCTCTCTCTCTCTCTCTCTCTCTCTCTCTCTCTCTCTCTCTCCCCACCTTGCTCCCTACCTCCCTCCTTCTTTCAATACAAAAGTCAAGCTCTACTCTTACCATCCTCGCCAACTTACAACGGCATGCATACCATTCTACCTCTCCATTTTCCTTCCACAGAAATTAAGAGAGATGGCAAACAAATTGTAAAATACCATTAATTCACTGAAACGCTGTTCAATAAATATATTTATTGGGCTTGTATTGTGTTCTCAGATTTATATCCCAAGCATTATGCCAGGTGCAATCAGACATACGATGAGGAACAAAGACCTAGTGCCTAACCTCTAAGGCTTAGAGGCTTTTAGGAGATGGAAATACACCAATAGTTCTAATAAGAAGAAAAACCAGAATGAGGTAAGGGGTATAAGTGAGACATAAGAACAAACTGTGGACATCCAAAAGAAGGGGATGATCATTGCAACAGGAGATCAGGAAAAGCAGAAGAGAGACAGTCTCATCTGTACAGGAGGAGTGTAATCTCCCAGGCAGAGCATGAAGGTGATGCAGAAGGATATTTCAAACTAAGGAAACAACAGTAGCAAAGGCATCAGATATCAAAACACACAAAAGTGTGGAAGACAGTCCACAGCACATTAAAAGATGTGGAGACAGATGAAGATGGTACATGACTTGAACCAAAGAATCACAGCAGCTCCTCAGCATCTGATAAGGATGCTTCTTTACAAGCATCAACCACAGAAGGGACGGAAGAAAAGGTTCTGCCTAATCACTAACACTTTAGTTCATTTTGCCTCATTCCATACAATTTTTTCACATCCAATGTGTAGAAAGAGGAGGAAAAAAGGATGTGCAATACTGACCAAATGACATTTACCCAAATAAGAAATTAGCCAAATAGCATCTGTCCAAACAAACATAAAACTTAAACTTCGAAACCCTCACATGCGATTTTTATTTTAATCACAAAGGAAGTCGTCCTTTCTTAGTACTCTTGTAATTCTCAGCACAGGCCGTTGGACAAAATGCTTTTATTGAAAGATGGGCTAGAAAACCAGCTGATACCATATTAGACGAGCAACAACTGACTGTTGAAATCAGAGGACTATGTCGATTTCAGTATGATTAATCCAAACCGCAGGGAAGAAAAGCATGAAGGTTCTAAGGAAATTTAAAAAAGGAACAGAATCTGGGGATACCATATCGTCCACATCTGCTATTACTTTAAATTTAGCACCTGTGGTAGGGATGGCGCATTGCCTGCCCTAATTCCCTCTGGCCATAGTAACAGAACCCCAACTCAGTTCAGGGCAAAGTGCCCAGTGAAAATATCTGCTCTCCCAAGCAACAGGCGAGCATGTGCCATAGTCCCCACCCCTGAGACATTAGAATCCTCCTGGGTAGGACTTGAGGGAAAGCATTCGTGTTTCTAATAAAAAGGGACAGATTACAAAGGCCCTCATCTTTTGCCTGTCACAGCATCTTAGGATGGAAGTCTCCCTCCCACCTGATGATAACTGAGTATTTAACTGACTGCAACCTTCTTGAGCACAGGACCACTTTTTAGACCCACCTTAGAAAAATTAATGCAGCTCCCTCAGCCAAGAATAAAAAGGTCAATAAACACTTGCTGAAAGTAAAGCCTGTAAGAAAGGGACATGACGAGAAGCACTGTGACAAGTCTCAGCCAGTCAGGGTATTCTTCCCTCGGATTTGGCATTCATGAAATCTACAGTGCTTGACTCTTTCAAGTATCACAACCTTTTTTAAATCCAAAATGCTGCTGATTCACACAGAGGAGTTTGGTCCCCACTAATGGAAAAGGTGCATAAAGTCCAAGAGCCACTATGAATCAATAATGATTTCAAATAAATATTTCTTTAAATAAAGCACATAGGATTTGAAAAGTAGTTGATTTTTGGCAAGGTATATTTTTGGAGTCTATAGAAAACGTATGATGCACATCAGGTTCATAGATACCTTAAAATAATTCCATGATCCTCGTGAGTTCCAAGGTCCACAGCTCAAGAATTATTCATCCATCATAAGAGCATTTTAGCTGGGTCTATTCCACTGTCAGTCCACTATCCAGAACCCCAAGGATGTGAGCTGTTAACAGAGCCATGGCTTTGCCTTCTGCTTTGGCCAACCTTAATCTAGTTTTAAATTTCTGAAGCAGACTTCTGCTCCTATTTATAATGTGAAGTTAAAAAAACATGCTAACACTTAAGAAATTGTTATGCTACATAAAAATTCTCCTGAGTGTGACATGCCCACAGAAATGCGAGAGATGAAGAGTAATTTTCCCTAGCACACATTTTTATTTACCATGATGCATCAACAGCTTCAAATCAAACTTAAATTTCCTATCTAGAGGGGCCAATAATTGAAATTAAAAAGATAAATAGCCTCAGTCATTTAACATGACAAAAGCAGGCATCTGCTCAGTTCCAAGAGAGACTTTTTAGTGCATTTTACAAGAAATCAACAATGTGTCAATTTCTTCCAGTCCTTAGATCAAAATGAATCCATTTGTTCTCTTTATCCACAATCCAGGAAATGAGTTTTGATGACTATCTAATGCAAAGATAATACCCTCTTAACCATAAGCCAAAAGGGAAAGAAAGTTAAGAAAAAAAGAAAGAAAATCCCTCCAAATAAGCAATGGCTTTGAGCCACAGCCAAATTTGTTTTTGTCCAGTTTAGCTGTGACTTCCAGCTCATCAGGAGCCGACAGTCACTGAAACAGGAAGGTGGGAGAAAAGAGAGGTGATGGTCACCCCTTGGGAAAGCTGTAAGAAGTGTCTAAAGACTCAGCAGTTAGCAAGAGAGTTCGAAGAAATTCAGGAATGGAAAGAACTCCACTCCCATTAATTGTGAGAAGAGGAGGAGAGAAGCAAGAAAGGAAGAGGCTCAAAATAAAAAAGAGAGAGAAAACACAGATGGGGCCCCAAATCGCAGAGCAAGCCTACCTCATGTGTAAAGTTGAGGTCCCTGCAAATTAAGTTTTACTTCCAAAAGACTCCCTCCAAGTTTTCATTGAACGCTTGCCCTGCTCGTAGGTACCCTGCCAGCACACAGGCCCTCCCGTTCAGAGCACACACATATCTCCCGGGTCAGCCTCTGTTCAACAAGGGCATTCAACAACATTATGAAGAAAAACGCCAGTTCTCTGGGCCAAGGAGTAAAGAAATCAGCCTTGAGCCTGTGCTATTTACCATTAACACAGCAGAGAGCAGGACACATCAATTAGCAGGCTTTTTAGACTCTGTATTCTTCATTCTCTAGACCACGCTACTTCCAGAAAACCATTGAGCTGTACCATTCAGACAGTCTGTCAACATCCTAAAACAGATATTGGCTGTTTAATGAATATTTAAATATAATTTCAATTTCCCCAAGAGGATTCCCACAGGGGGAATGCTGATTTGAATTTTCTTTGGTTGTACAACACTCTCCCAAATTTGCACTTTTGCAAAGCCATTCATTTTCTACAAAGCATCGAGCTCCTAGAGAAAAGACAAGGGGGTGGGGTGGGGAAGGGGGAGGGAGATGCCCAAGCTAACTGATGCCAGATGAACTTTTCCTGGATCCAGAGAACTTTGTTTTGAAGAATTCTGCCTTGTATTAAATCAAAGTGGCAAAGCAGGTCTTGAAAACTAGGGAACTGCATTCTCTACCCAGAAGGTCAAGACTGCCAAAGTTGTAGGTATTTAACTTTCTGGGCTCAAGAATCCGCACTGTCCTAGAGTGAACTTACAGAGCCATTCACATTTTTAACCAATAATTACAAATGTTTCTTAAAAACTGAGGCTCAGACAGCCTGAGACCATGTCTTTTTAGCTATTTTGGCCAAAACAACTGTTTGTGTCCCCGACACCATTTCTACCCCAGGCTCCAGAGACAAGAGACAAGAGGGGTTCACTTGACTATGTGTACCAAAATACTTTATTTGTTTTGGATGCAGTAAAAGCATCATTACTTAACATGACGCTCTGCTTTTTCAGTGCAGAGATTTGGCAGGAAGGTGAAAATGACGTCCAAGTTATAAAAACCTTAAGATTTGTAGTAGATGCCAATAGCAGGGCTACACCCTTATAAACAACGAAGACAGAAATCCTTCTCCAGTGATAGGGCAGAACTTGGAAGCTGTGGGCCAGGACTATAGGATAATTAGGATTATTTTTGTTCAGTGGCACTTACTAAAGTAAGGGTATATGCACAAGAAATTCCGGGGTGCGGGGAATATTTGCATCCATTCTTCAGTAAGCATGTACAAGTTTTACAAAGAAGGTGTACCCATAAGAAGGAGCATGTGTGCATCCCTGGGTTTCTGGTTGGTATCTTGGAGTTCCTTCAAGCATGGCTCCCTCACTTTCCTCCACACATACGTTCTGTTCTACATATCGCCTTCTGTGAAACAGAATTTGAAGACTGAATGTTAATCGGTTCAAAAAACAAAATCTACCTGTATATCAGTCAGAGTTTTGTAGTTACAAGTAATTGGTACCGACTCTGGCTCGTGGGGGGCAGAAAAATAAATAAATAAATAACTGGAGCGACACTGGATTAAAAGCAGGGTAGAAGGACCAAGCTCAGAAAGGACAGGTATCGAGTTGCTCCCAGGGTCCATGCAAGAGGACTACAGAGTTTCTATAGATCACGGTGAGTAGAATTACCAGGTTTGGGCTACTTTCAGCCTTTCTGCCATCCTGCTCACAAGTCCCACTTTTCGGAGAAACTGTCTGACTAATCTAGACATTTGGGGTACACGTCGACCCCACAGCCAAAGGAGGGCACACTCATTGCCAGGCCCCTCTGAATGAGTTCCCCCCACTGGACCAGGGGAAGAACAGTTCCCAAAAGCAAAATCAGGGTGCTGTTAGCAGAACATGGGAAATGAAGACGGGCAGAAAAAAACACAGATATCACTTCTACATAAACAGTCTTAGCATTCCTACTGAATTGTTTATTTTTTCAACTTCTAAGGACAACTTTGGCAAAAACTACAAATAATGTTATTGCCCAACAGTCGTTGTTATGATGTCCCACATGTAATTTCCAGGGTCTTCAATTTAGGAAAATGTCTGGGGCTCCAGAGGAGCTGATGTACATCCTATTCTTCTATTAGGTAGTGAGGGCCAAATAACTCATTATGTTTCTCTTCTTACTTAGGCTGCCAGGAAGCTCAGAGCTAGGAGTTTTAGGCTCAGTGGTAGCACCTGTCCTTAGTCTAGATTTTCAAGTACAACTAAATCTCTCCCTTCATGATTTGACTAGTATTTGAGGAGTTTTACTTCAGTCTTATTTTAACGTTTCAAAGGCATAACTGTCTTTTATGGAAAAGTACTTCAAAAGCATTTGAATTTTTTCTTTCCTAACCAAAAGTCAACCTTTTCATAACTCTGTAAGTATTTAAGGTGTAATTACATTTTCTGAGCTTGTAGATTGACCAGGACTTTCGTATTCTGCAGCCAGAATCATCCCTTTCCTTTTTTGCTAGATTCAATTAGAATAGATTAAATCAGAAGGATAGATAGATAGATAGACAGACAGATAGATAGATGATAGACAGCTCTAACTCTGGGTCTGATTAGAGTGTGCAATAATTTTTAGGATAGCTATCAATAAAGTTCATAAACCTTTATTGGAAGATTAATAGGGAACTGTCTCAAACCTATAGTTAGGGAGCCTAACCCAGAGGGATGATTGAAAACTAAGGAACCAGGAAGTGCTCAGCACTTGTGTTTTCAATGAACCGAGTAGATGGTTGAAGGTCGGGGGGGTCTATAAACGATTCATTGCTTTATAGCTCAAGCCACTGTCTGAGTTAATTCCAAGTACTTTTAATACCAAAAATAATCAGAATCCCCTAATGCTGCAGGAAATGGGCAGAGTTAAGCAGAACCAGTGGCAACTTGGGAAGGAAAATGAAAGCAGCAGCAGATCTGCCCCCAGGATGATCAGAAAACACTTGCAAGGTGCTTTTGGGTGTGTTTTTGGTGAAACGGGGATTCTTAATTATAAAGGTGTTGCCACCCTTACAGATGTCTTTCAGTTTGGGTTTCCTAAACTGAATGGCATTTGAATGGTTCTTCATAGGTTGATAACCTGTGGCGAAAAGGTGGAGATCCATTCAATTTAAAACTACTCTCCACCCTCTAACTTTACCCCCTTTTCTGGAAGCAATCTGTTCCAACGTTTGGCAGTAAAAATGCTCCCAAAGAGCCAATACCATAAGAGTGAGGCGTTTTAGTTGCCTGGTGTGGGAGACGTAGGAACCGCGTGACTGGTGTTTAGTGAGATGTGGGAGGAGCCTCCCACTTCTGCCTGGAGGCCCCCTCCCCAACAATGTGCTAAAGGGCAGAAAATGGGAGGAGGAACCCCACTTCTGGAGCTGAGGGTGGGCTCCCAGAGTGGTGCCGGGACAACTATGGATGGTGCTAAACGAATAAACTTAGTCACACAATTATTTATCACATTGGCGTTTAAGAGTCAGGAAACCGGGCCTTCCCTGGTGGCGCTGGTTAAGAATCCACCTGCCAATGCAGGGGACACGGGTTCGAGCCCTGGTCCAGGAAGATCCCACATGCCGTGGAGTAACTAAGCCCGCGCGCCACAACTACTGATCCTGTGCTCTAGAGCCCGTGAGCCACAACTACTGAGCCCACGTGCTGCAACTACTGAGGCCCGCGCACCTAGGGCCCCGTGCTCCACAACAAGAGAAGCCACCGCAATGAGAAGCCCACGCACCACAACGAAGAGTAGCCCCCGCTCGTCGCAACTGAAGAAAGCCCGCGTGCAGCAACGAAGACCCAACGCAGTCAAAAATAAATTAATTAATTTTAAAAAAGAAAAGAGTCATGAGACCAAGGATCTGGTCCTGATTCCAACAGAACATGAGCTTGGCATTCAATTCTCTCACCAGCCAAATGAAGTTGCTAAGCTGGATCGGGGTCCCCAAGCCCAGTACCTGCAGGGCCCAGCAGGCAATGTGATAAGTGAGATGTGCTCCGTAAGGCCTGGGTGGAGCTGGAGGCCACACCGTACCCCAGTGGAGCAGCGTCTGGTCAGTAGTCACTATGGGAGAACCTGGGCCCACGGTGGTTGGACTGTCCCGAGTTTTTGAGAGAATCAGAAAGACCAGCTTTCTTTATAAATTCCTCTAATTTTTCAATCCTGGAGACTAATTTGTGATATTTTTATGTACACTAAAGGGGCCAAAGGAAACATTTTTGTAAGCTAGAGCCAAACCTCAGGCCCACAGTTTGTCAACTTTAAGTTCAGGTTGTATACTGAAGTGCCCTGGATAATGGGTGCTCCTTTATATAGGGATTATCTCCCCTCCTGTGGAAATTCACAGGGCATTGGCATCTTAAAGGCTACAAGAAGTCCTGTGCTACACTGGACTCCTGTGCTTCACCAAGTGCTTCCCAAACTTATCCAAAGACTGAACTCTTTGCGGCAAGACTCGTTAAGAGCAGCTTGCTAAGCTTGTGCTTCATGGAACAGACTTTGGGAAACACAAAACTTATCTGCTTGGTTCCAAAATGCTACACTGCTATTCCTAGTTCACTCTTGGATCTGAAGTAGGGGAAGAAATTGGTACTTACCAGCTCCCAATAACGTGCCAGATGCCACGTATCCCACATTTCAACTGACAGGAGATAAATGTTATTAGTCCCATCTTAAAGTTGAAAAAATATAAATCAGAGGCCCTGAGGTAACCCCCAATAAGTGAAGCAGCCAAGATTTGGATCTGTGGGTGATTAAAAATCCCATGGTTCTTCCACTATTCAGTAGTTTGTAGGGGCCACAGGCAGCCTGATCTGTAGCCTAAAGAAATACAGTCACCATCCGTATCTGCGGGTTCAGCATCCACAGACACGCAGGGCCAGCTGTACTGCATCATTTTACATAAGGGACTTGAGCATCCACAGATTTTGGTACCCGCGGGGGTCCTGGAACAAACGCCCCCTCAGATACCGAGGGACAACCTTATTCTCCCATCACCTCCCATTTCTCCCTTACTGCTCACACCTGTGGCTTTGGATCTACCTTTTTTTCCCCCTCAAAGTTTCCAGGCTCTTCATCTGAAAAGAACTGTTTTTCCCAGAAAGCCAGATAATCCGCCAAAACACTCGGCATCACTGAGCAGGTGTGAGCATCTGATGCCTTTGCTCAAAGGAATAATGTATCAAAGCCGACAGCTGCACTGAAGGTGTGACAGACATGCCAGGCTAACCTTTGTGGCGCACACAGACATGCCAGGCATGGTGCTCACCTCCGCCCCCTTCCCTTTCTTCCTCATTTTGTGTCTGCCCATCCTTTACGCCCTCAACTCTCCAGTCTCCCCTCTGCTTGACTTCCTCACCCATCTGCCATCCCTCACCTCAACCCATTTCATTTCTTTCCTTCACCCCCAAAGTATACAAAGCAACAGAAGTCTAGCATTTTATGTGTCACACTCAGGAGTGACCACACATTCTGGTTTGCCAGCAGATGGACTCACAGTTCATGCCTGCTGTTCACATTAGTTATTAATAGTGCCCCATCACCTCAACAGGACCTCAGGTTGGACAAGAGGCCACATGTTCTCATTATATATTTCTTAAACAAAGGCTTCTATTCCTTGCCCTTTAAAAGAGATGCAATCAAATTCCTCAAATTTTCCTCCCTGAGGGGAAAAATGTTTTCAAAACTAACGTTACTTTCATATGCTTCTCAATAGCTTTTTACTAAAGTTCAATGGCCACTGGTAAAGTTGCTGCATCTTATCTAGAATTTTTTGGTTGCTGTCTTCTTGAGAAAAAGAATTGTTCCGTAAGAAATCCAGACCCTATATTTGCTAGGCATATTACATCTGCAGACTAGACTGAAGACCCACAAGTGGTTTTGCAGAATGTATTCTCTCTGTGTTTTCTATCACTGGAGGAAGAATGGCAGGAAGGTGGCCGGACGGCTAAAAAAGGACTCGGGCAGCTGGAAAAGTCAGCTGGAAAACCAACACGTTAGAAAGAAGTGAGAGATGCACCCCTGGGAGGATGGAGGATAAAGGGGCCACATCCCGAATGAGGACGATCCACCAAGGCATCACCGTGAACGTCCCATCCTTTGGTCTGGATTTCTTCTCTTGCTCAACTACTAGTTTCTCTCAGATCCTTGGGCAAACTGAGATCGATGGCAAATGTCATTTCAGGAAGTAAACAAAGAAATGTTTGAAACGGAGAGAATGGAACGCTAAGAAAAACATAGAGTTCATTATTTACATTCTGGGCTAGAATTTTAATATCCAGTTAAAAGAAAACAAAAACTACAGAGAATTCGCAGAAGTGAGAGCAGAAACTAGTATTATTGTTTAGTTCCCCAACACCTGGCACTGTGCCGGGCATACAGTGAAAATTTCACGTACACTTTAACAGCTTTGGGTATAAATGCCGTGTAGTACACTGCACAAGCTTGTAAGTTTTGACTTATGTACAAGCCCATGAAACCATCACCATAATCAAGACGCTGAACACATCCATCACCCCCAAAAGTTCCTCCCATCCCAGGCTCACGCAGCAGTAATTCTGATTTCAATCATTTCACATCCCCACCAGCAGTGCATGAAAGGTCCGGGTCCTCCACGTCCTCACCAACAGTCAGTACGGTTGAAGCCTTTTTAATTTTAGCTGTTCTATAGTTGGGCAGTGTTATCTCATTGTGCTTTTAATTTGCATTTTCCTAATGACTAATGATGTCTTTTCATGTGTTGATTTCCTATGCATATAACTTTTTTGTCCAAATCACTTGCTCATTTTCTTTAATTGGGTTGTTTATCTTGTTACAGTACCGGGTTTTCAGAGTTCTCTATATATCCTGGATACCAGCCCTTTATTATAAATATACGATTTGCAAGTTTTTTCTCCCAGTCTGTGTCTTCTTTTCATTCTCTTATAAATATCTTTAAAGAGCAGAAATTTTGATGAAGTCCAATTTACCCAAGTTTTCTTTTATTCAATGTGTCTTTGTTATTGTTCTAGGAAATATTTGCCCAACCCAAAGAAACTTTTGGGTGTAGTGGCTCTGTTCATTACCTTGACTGTAGTAATGTTTACACAGATGCATACAAAGATTTTCTGCTGTTTCTGTCTAGAAGTTTTATGGTTTTATGGTACACCTGGGTCTACGATTCATTTTAGGTGAATTTTTGTATAGAATATTTAAGAGGTACAGACTGCAGTTTTGGGTTTGTTGTTGATGTTATTGATTTTGCTGTTTTGCATATGGATGGTTTCTGCATCATTTTGTTGAAAAGACTATCATTTCTGCAGCAAACTATTTCTTTACACTTTTGTCAAAATCACATTCACTTTTTTTTTTTTTTTTTTTTTTTTTTTT
>RJWK010037698.1:0-21155 GCA_004363435.1 Platanista minor | reverse complement strand
CTAGGTCCTTGTTAATTCTATTTCCAAGGTTTTGGATCATCTTTACTATCATTATTCTGAATTCTTTTTCAGATAGACTGCCTATTTCCTCTTCATTTGTTAGGTCTGGTGGGGTTTTATCTTGCTCCTTCATCTGCTGGGTGTTTTTCTGTCTTCTCATTTTGCTTGTCTTACTGTGTTTGGGGTCTCCTTTTTGCAGCCTTCAGGTTCGTAGTTCTCGTTGTTTTTGGTGTCTGTCCCCAGTGGCTAAAGTTCATTCAGTGGGTTGTGTAGGCTTCCTGGTTGAGGGGACTAGTGCCTGTGTTCTGATGGATGAGGCTGGATCTTGTCTTTCTGGTGTGCAGGTCCACGTCAGGTGGCGTGTTTTGGGGTGTCTGTGGACTTATTATGATTTTAGGCGGATTCTCTGCTAACGGGTGGGGTTGTGTTCCTGTCTTGCTAGTTGTTTTGCATAGCGTGTCCAGTACTGTCGCTTTCTGGTCTTTGAGTGAAGCTGGGTGCTGGTGTTGAGATGGAGTTCTCTGGGAGATTTTTGCCGTTTGATATTATGTGGGGTTGGGAGGTCTCTTGTAGACCGGTGTCCTGAAGTTGGCTCTCCCACCTCAGAGGCACAGCACTAACTCCTGGCTGCAACACCAAGAGCCTTTCATCCACACGGCTCAGAATAAAAGGGAGAAAAAGTAGAAAGGAAGAAAGAAAGAAAGAGAGAGAGAGGAAGGAAGGAAGAAAGGAAGGATAAAATAGAATAATGTTAGATAAAACAAAATAAAGTTATTAAATTAAAAAATTAAGATAGAAAAAATTTTTTTAAAGTTAAAAAAAAAAAAAAAAAAACCAGACAGATAGAACCCTAGGACAAATGGTGAAAGCAGAGCTATACAGACAAAATCTCACACAGAAGAATACACGTACACACTCATAAGAAGAGGAAAAGGGGAAAAAAAAATCTTGCTCTCAAAGTCCACCTCCTCAACTTGGGATGATTCGTTGTCTATTCATGTATTCCACAGATGCAGGGTACATCAAGTTGATTGTAGGGATTTAATCCGCTGCTCCTGAGGCTGCTGGGAGAGATTTCCCTTTCTCTTCTTTGTTCACACAGCTCCCGGGACTCAGCTTTGGATCTGGCCCCGCCTCTGCGTGTAGGTAGCTGGAGGGCGTCTGTTCTTCGCTCAAACAGGACGGGGTTAAAGGAGCCGCTGACTCGGGGGCTCTGGCTCACTCCGCCTGGGGGGAGGGAGGGGCACGGAGTGCAGGGCGAGCCTGCGTCGGCAGAGGCCACCGGGGCGTTGCACCAGCCTGAGGCGCGCTGTGCGTTCTCCCGGGGAAGCTGTCCCTGCATCACGGGACCCTGGTGTTGGCGGGCTGCACAGGCTCCGGGAGGGGAGGTGTGGAGAGTGACCTGTGCTCGCACACAGGCTTCCTGGTGGCGGCAGCAGTAGCAGCCCTAGTGTCTCAGGCCCGTCTCTGGGGTCCGCGCTGGTAGCCGCGGCTCACGCCGGTCTTTGGAGCTCCTTTAAGCAGCGCTCTTAATCCCGTCTCCTCGCGCACCAGGAAACAAAGAGGGAAAAAAAAGTCTATTGCCTCTTCGGCAGGTCCAGACTTTTTCCCGGACTCCCTGCCGGCTAGCCGTGGTGCACTAACCCTCTGTAGGCTGTGTTCACGCCGCCAGCCCCAGTCCTCTCCCTGCGCTCCGACCGAAGCCCGAGCCTCAGCTCCCAGCCCCGCCCGCCCCGGCGGGGGAGCAGACAAGCCTCTCGGGCTGCTGAGTGCCGGTCGACGCAGATCCTCCGTGCGGGGATCTCCCCGCTTTGCCCTCCGCGCCCCTATCGCTGTGCTCTCCTCCGCGGCTCCAAATCTTCCCCTCTCCGCCACCCGCAGTCTCCGCTCGCGAAGGGGCTTCTCAGTGTGTGGAAACCTTTCCTGCTTCACAGCTCCCTCCCACTGGTGCCGGTCCCATCCCTATCCTCTGTCTCTGTTTTTAGGGTTTTTTTGTTTGCCCTACGCAGGTAAGTGTGGAGTTTCTTGCCTTTTGGGAGGTCTCAGGTCTTCTGCCAGCGTTCAGTAGGTTTTCTGCAGGTGTTGTTCCACGTGTAGATGTATTTCTGGTGTATCTGTGGGGAGGAAGGTAATCTCAGCGTCTTACTCTTCCGCCGTCTTGTCTCTCTACTTCTAGCCTTAAATTTTAAATTAGAAATAATTGCTATCTCCTTGCCTGAAGGTTTAGCTTGATTATTAAATAAGTGATCATGGAAATAAAATAAATGCTTGAAACTGAGGTTTCCATTTTGATGATAGGTAATACTCCTGATAACTAAGTCTGTTTTCTGAAAAGGTCAGAAAAAAATTAATAAAGGAATGGTTTTTAAGAATGTGTGTGAGTTATTACTACTTAATTTCTCTGAGAGCAATGACAATAGTTGAATTTACTCATACTTTAAAAATGTTTGTTTGGAGTCAAAGCATGGACATAATTATAACAAATTCAAAATAGCCAGTTTTACCCAATTTAACCAATTAAGTTGTGAAATGAAGATGTGAGATAAACTTCATTTAGAGGCTTCAGATATCAGTTTTACTGATATTGACAGCTGTTCTCCGTCAAAGACAGTTATAGAAGAGATGGGTTTTCAAGCTGTCTGCTTTGGTCTGATAGTCCTTGTGCTGCACTTCTTTTATAACAATGTGTCCTGTAATAATCAAATTCACAAAGCAAAGCAAGCCAGATCCTAGAAATGATCGCCTATTAAGCAATGGGAAAATGTAGTCAATACTAGAGAAAAATGTTTTGTTTTTTATTTCCTTTTGGTTTAATTTTTTCTCATTGATGAGAGTACACAGTTGATTCAGGATGTATTTTTTTTCATTCAGTAATCAGAATTTTAATATTAGAGTTACTTAGATTTATGGGAAGAAAAATGTTTCATGTTTACTTCTGATGTTTGATTGTTTACCAGACTGCATAATCTGGAACTTTGAATTCATAGGGTGAGCATCTTCCTATAATTGACTGTAACATCATATTCTAAGTTCCAGAGAAAGATACTTTGTGTGTCACTTTTTTCCCCAAAATTATTAGTATCTCAGTTTGTGTTCACAACACCCTTGACAATAGGTATGGCAAGGGTTGTAGTATTATAATTTCATAGATACAATATCTAAGACCCAATGTAGTTGGCCTAAAGTTCCTCCCCCTTGGAGTTTTTCCCACTAACCTAAAGAGAAAAATACATCTCAATTCTTAACATGTTTAATAAATAAACAAATAACTGAATAGTTCTTATTTATCCAGGTTGATAGAGTCTACAGAGTCTGGGCCCCAGTCTGGTCTCAGTTGACAATAATGGTGTTAGGGAGGAAGCGAGAGGCCAAATACCACTGACCCTGAAACTTCTGGACTCTTATCCATGTTCTGCGCTGGACGAAAACATTTGCTTTTGCCTGAAGATACTGTTCAGAACTAAAAGAGAAATTTTATGGATACGGTCAACTGGCTAGCAGTCCCTAACTCAGCCTCCCCCAAATTCCCATTAAAATATTTATGCAGACTGTGAAAAATAATGAAAATTCCTCAACATCAAACACTTGGACTGAGCATCAATTTACTTCTAGGATCTGAGAGAAATGTCTGCTTGGCAGAAGACTCCTTTCATGCTCTTTTGCTAAGAACAGTTTTAGTTGCCAGGCATTAAAGGGGACAATTTACCCTCTCCAAAAATCTTCCTGCTGGCATCTTATTTTCTTCTGATGGAATTTCTTCTCCTCTTTCAAGGTATTGTTTCTTCCTGAATCCCACTGATAATGGTAAACATTAAAAAAAACTTCCTTCTTTTTTCTAATAAATAATCTTCATGTATATTCTTGTGAGGCTCTGGGATGATAATTCATTTTTTTTTCCGTTTTGCATAATTTTTCCACAGAGGGCCTAAGGTCTACACTTAAACAGAAAACTGGGCAGCAATTTCTTTTTCGAGGCACTAGCTTTTCAGCTAACCCGAGTACCTTCTCTCTTAGGACTCACCTGTCATAGAACACTTGTGAAGACACTAATTTGAGCATATCACATCTTGAGGGGTAAGGTGAGGACAGGGCTAAAATTCCCTAAATAAAATAATTTGGAAGAGAGCAGAAGTTCAGGTAGCAATAAATGTTAGCATTACATTTTTTATGAGAACTAGGCAGTGAGTGTAGAAAGAGACTTAATTTAGAAAATATGCACAAAATATGCATAAAATATCAATGCTGGGATTATATGAAGGATTCCTACTACTGGTTTCCAGTCTGACATGTAGGGAGCTTGGAAGTCACTACTCCATCCTAACAAGAAGTAAAAAACTGAACAAATGTAAAAATCATCAATTTTTCTTAGATCACTTAGAGAAATGAGATCATAGGGCAAGCTGCTGCCCCAGAACTTGGAGAGACAGATAGGAGAACACAGAGAACCACAACTTAACTGGAGCAGAAACTCATGAGCAGGAATTGCCCCATGATGCAATGCTGGGTTAGGAGAATCTAAACTGTAATAAATTGCTGTAGGCTCAGTGTAGACAAATTAGATAATTTAAAACCCCAGGGGGTCCCAGTCATAGGGGAATCCCCACACTTTTGTGGGTTTTACCACCAGTTCAACTAGGATCTCACAATGAATATTAGAGGAAAAAAATTCCCTTGTACAACAGCAGGGGGAGGGAAAAGTAGCCATTTTGAAATATTCCAGAGCATTTTTTTCTTGTTAAGAAGGCCTGGGCTCAAGAGAAACTGTTTTAGCAGAGTCTAATATACTGGATTTTTTTTTTTTCCAGAGCCTAATCAACCTTGGGGAAGGAAAATACAGCCCAGTCTTGCCTTCTGTGTGTGGGAAAGGAAATATCCCACTCCAGTTCCCTTTAGCCTTCCACATGTGGAGAAGAGCAATACTAAGTTCCATCCTGTTCTAGCCATTCTGTGCTACCTAAGGGAGGGAAACTGAGAAACACTGGTGAAGTTCTCAATCCAAGGGTACAGAATTACAAAAAAAACTGAGACCTAATTATAGAACTACAGAATACTTTCCATCCCCCCGTAACTTACTGACACATTACTAAAGGCCTATTTATTGCAGTTCCTTTTACCCAGAACATGATACCCAGTTTTTAACAAAAAATTACAAGGCATACTAAAAGAATAAAATACAGCCTGAAGGGATGGAGCACACATCAGAAACAGACTCATATATGGCAGGGATGTTGAAATTACCAGACCAGGAATTTAAAGTAACTATAATTAACATGCTAAGGACTCTAGTGGAAAAAGTAGACAATGTACAAGAATAGATAGGTGATGTAGCACGGAAATTTTAAGAAAGAATAAAAAAGAAATGCCAAAGATCAAAATATCAGACAGAGTAAAGAAGGCCTTCAACGATCCCCTTAGTAGACAAGGCACAAATATGGCATCTCTGAGGATATGTCAATAGAAACTTACAAAACTGAAAAGCAATGAGAAAAAAAGACTGAAAAAAATATGATAGAGTATTCAAGAACTGAGGGACAACTATAAAGAGTGTATCATACACATAGTGGAGGTATCAGTAGGAAAATAGAGAGAAACAGGTGTGAGGTGATACCTCATTGTAGTTTTGGTTTACATTTCTCTAATAATTACCAATGTTGAGCATCTTTTCATGTGCCTTTTGACCATCTGTATGTACTCATTGGAGAAATGTCTATTTAGATCTTCTGCCCACTTTTTTATTGGTTTGTTTTTTTGATATTGAGTTGTATAAGCTGTTTGTATATTTTAGAGATTAAAGACAGTCTCTTCAATAAGTGGTGCCAGGAAAACTGGACAGCTACATGTAAAAGAATGAAATTAGGACATCCTCCAACACCACACACAAAATAAACTCAAAATTAATTAAAGACCTAAAAGTAAAACTGGATACTATAAAATTCCTAGAGGAAAACATAGGCAGAACACTCTGACAAAAATTGCAGCAATAACTTTTTGGATCCGTCTCCTAGAGTAATGGAAATAAAAACAAACAAACAAAAAATCCAAATGGAGCCTAATTAAACTTAAAAGCTTTTGCACAGCAAAAGAAACCATAAACGAAACGAAAAGACAAACTACAGAATGGGAGAAAATATTTGCAAATGATGCAACTGACAAGGGATTAATCTCTGTCTTTTTTTTTTTTTTTTTTTTTTTTTGCGGTACGCGGGCCTCTCACTGTTGTGGCCTCTCCCGTTGTGGAACACAGGCTCCGGACGCGCAGGCTCAGTGGCCATGGCTCACGGGCCCAGCCACTCCGCGGCATGTGGGATCTTCCCGGACCAGGGCACAAACCTGCATTCCCTGCATCGGCAGGTGGACTCTCAACCACTGCACCACCAGGGAAGCCCCTCTGTCATTTTTTGAGGGACAGTTTTGGCAAAGTCTTGGTTGGAAGGTTTTTTTTTTCTCTTTCAGCACTTTAAATACGATATCCTACTGTCTTTTCACCACTGTGGTTCCTGATGAGGAATTGGCTGTTAATTTTATTGAGGATCCCTCATAAATGATGGCTCACTTCTTTCATGCTGCTTTCAAGATTCTCTATCTTTGGCTTTTAAGAGTTTGATTATAATGTGGCTCAGTGAGGTATCTTTGCTTTTATACGACTTGGAGTTCATTTCCTATATTTGTAGAATCGTGTCTTTTATCAAATTTGGGAAATTTTTACCAATTATATCTTCACACATTCTTTCTACAATTTTCTCTTTCTTCTCCTCCTGGACTCATAAGGTGTGTGATGGTCTGCTTGATGGTATCCTGCAAATCTCTTAGGCTACATTCACTTTTACTCATTTTTTTTCTGTTATGCATGCTAGATGATTTCAATCACTGTGGCTTCAAGTTTGCTGATTCTTTCTTCTGCCTGTTCAAATCTTCTGTTAAATTCCTCTCTTGAATTTGTTTTTTATTTCAAGTATTGTATATCTTAGCTCCAGAATTTATGTCTGGTTCCTTTCTACACTTTCTGTCTTTTTTTTTTATTCACACTTTTCTCAAACATCGTTTTCCTGATTTCCTTTAGTTCTTTCCTTATGACTTCCATTAGCCCTTTGAACATGTTTATAACAGTTAAAATCTTTGTCTAGTTACTTTGACAACTCTGGGCTTCCTCAGGGATGGTTTCTGTCCACTTATTTTGTTCCTTTGAATGGAGTATACTTTCTGTTTATTTGTATGCTTTGTGACTTTTTGGTTGTTGTTGGAAACTGGACATCTAAATATTATGTGATAACTCTATGATCAGATTCTCCCCCTTCCCTAGGTTTTGTTGTTTTATTTGATTGTTGAAGACTGTGGTCCATTATTTCAGATGCTCTTCTAAACTATTTTTACAAAATCTGTATTCCTTGTCCTGTGGTCACTGAAGTCTGTTTTCCTTTATCTCATGTTCAACAAATGTGTTGACAGATATGTCCTTGGATGAAAGGAGCTAAAAAGAAAAACAGAATAAAAAGATCCTCCCCCAAATGAGAAAAAATAGAAATCTAATGAGTAATCAAAATAGAAGAATTGCAACTATACACAAGAACAAGGATTTATTTGCATTTTCAGCAGGCTTCCAGTTTTTATTTCATATTTGTTTTAGTATCACCAACTTGTCAATTGTAACTTTTTCTTTTTTCTTCTATTCAGACATCAGAAATACCCATTCCATTCTCTTTTATACAAATCTAAGATTGCAGGTCCACTATATATATTAGAAAGCTTTTGGTGTCCCAAAGAGATTCCTTAACACAATACTTTCTTGACCAGTTGTCTTTAGGCACTCAATTTTCTATCTTCCTAGTGACTTTCTCTCTTCTTCTTAGCAAGCAAGAGGAAGAAACTTTCAAACAGGAAAAGACAAACAGCAATTTTTCTTCTGTTGACTAAATTGTCAGTAAATGACTGAACAGAAGTAAAAGAAAATATACATCACAACAACTGACATCCAATAGATATTCTTTGTACCTTCAAAGAATATAATAGATAATTATTTGTAGCTTCAGGAAAAGAACTAATTTTCCACTCTAAAGAAAAAATAAGCATTCCCTCTTCTGACAATAATTTATAGGTTGTAACTCTTCTACTAAGAGTTAATTGAAACATAAATGGCACATCATTTAGAAGTTGAGGTTGCTCCTGGCATCCTGTAATTTTACAAATTGATGAAATCCTTTTTGAAAGAAATTATATCTTTCACCGCAGACCATTACATTTTGAGAAACATTTTATTTATTTATTTATTTTTGGTGGTACACAGGCCTCTCACTGCTGTGGCCTCTCCCGTTGCGTAGCACAGGCTCCGGACGCACAGGCTCAGCAGCCGTGGCTCACAGACCCAGCCGCTCCGCGGCATGTGGGATCTTCCCAGACCGGGACACGAACCTGTGTCGCCTGCATCGGCAGGTGGACTCTCAACCACTGCACCACCAGGGAAGCCCAAGAAACGTTTTAAAACAAAAACTGTAGCAGAGTTTATATAAATGGGTTCATCACTTTCTCTCCCCAAGTTCTCAATACAGCATGGTTCCATGAGTGTTTGCATATGCTCAAAAATGGTCAAAGCCAAAAATAGCTGTCAAATGTATATAGTAACTTGTAAATTATACTAACATTTATTTTGTTCATTTAATATAACTTTGGTAGTAAGTCAGTATAATCCTCAAGAGTTAAATACATTATGTTTCAAATAAAACATAGTAATCATTTAAACTGTTTACAATTATTAGCAACACTCCAAGGCTGAAATCTGTCATACTAACTACATAAAAGAAGCAATAGTAAGTCCTAAACATATGAGTAATTCAAGTTTCATTTATTCTGGAAAAGCAAAGATTGATATGTTTTATATGGGTCACAATTAAAATCATCAGAAAAATTTAATGTTGTTTTTGGGTGTGGCTGTATAGTTTTCAATTTGTTCAAAAAGCTAACAGTCACACTGGAATTATTTAAACATAGTAGAACATTAACCTTTCTTTTAGATGACATGAATTTCAGCCAAAAATTACTTTAAAATGCACATTAATATATTCTATATGATTATTATAGTCTTAATGAAGCAAACTGACTTTTGTCACTTTACATCAAGTTGTGGATTAATCATAAACACTACACTTTCAAATCCAAATTAATTCCAGTTGAAATTGTCATACTCTTCAAATGTATATTAAAGTATGTAGCCATTTTCTTTGATTTTCAAAGAAAAATAATAAATCATGTATTGTATCTCTAAACCAAAAGCAAATGCAACCAAAAAAATTGAGTTGGTGCTGGGGCTTCCCTGGTGGTGCAGTGGTTGAGAGTCCACCTGCCGATGCAGGGGACAAGGGTTCGTGCCCCAGTCCAGGAAGATCCCACATGCCGTGGAGTGGCTGGGCCCGTGAGCCATGGCCGCTGAGCCTGCGTGTCCGGAGGCTGTGCTCCGCAATGGGAGGGGCCACGACAGTGAGAGGCCTGGGTACTGCAAAAAAAAAAAAAAAAAAAAATTGAGTTGGTGCCATCCTTTTTTACCTGGGAGGGTAATATCTATGACCAAGGGAAGATGACTCATTCTATATTTTAACACAAAATATGAATTTCTCACTCTAACAGAAAAACAAATGCCTAAAAAGAGAAAGCTTGTATCATATTCCATGTAGGTATTCCTCTGAACATTTGTATGTATTCCTCTCTTCATTTATTTATTCATTTATTAACCTCTTATATGTACCAAGCATCATGGTAGGCACTATAAAAATCAAGATCAAAAGTGGATACCCAGCTTCTGGTAATGATACAGGAGCTTATACAAAGCTAATCTTGGGGCTTCCCTGGTGGCGCAGTGGTTGAGAGCCCACCTGCCAATGCAGGGGACACGGGTTCGTGCCCCGGTCTGGGAAGATCCCACATGCCATGGAGCAGCTAGGCCTGTGAGCCATGGCTGCTGAGCCTGCACGTCCGGAGCCTGTGCTCCGCAACGGGAGAGGCTGCAACAGTGAGAGGTCCACGTACCGCAAAAAAACAAAAAACAAAAAACAAAAAACCTAATCTTGATGACAAAATTATAGACTCTGGACAAAACAAAATGAAGTAAAATAAAAATAACTCTTTAAGGGCACGGGAGAATGACTAAAGAAAGCAGAAGCTTGAAGGAAGAAAGTCATGCTGGATGAGATCCACATTTGACCAGTTTCTGAATGAGGACACTCCCAGTGCATGCTGTGTATGAGGAATAGAGATCAACAAAAAAGTGTCATTCTTACTGGCCAACTAGTCAGAAATTGGAATTAGAGGCTGCCAGAATATCTGGGAACTGAGGAAGAGAAGCCCTGTGAAGAGGAATTCATAAAGGTGAGAGACCCAAAGATCTACAAGTGAATTCCCTCAAAGTTTTGCCTTGACCACTGAACAGTGAGTGCATGGTACAATACTCCAAGTACCTGAGAGCAAAAACAAAAGCTGAAATATTGAAAGTGGTAAGCAGAGGTGGCAGTGGTTTGGATACAACAGTGAAATGGTTTTGGGTTCAAGTCTTACCACATTAGAGAGACTTGGAAAGCACCTCACACTTTTACAGTTATGCTTTAGGGGTGAGAATAATGTTCACTCTTAGGCTTTTGTGCTAAGAGTAAGGGAAATATTGATGGATACTCCCTATCAGAAAGGAAAATAAGCTTTTTCAGAATTAAGATGACATACAAATAATTTAAGCAGGAAAATAAAACATAATGCTTTCCATAGAATGATTAAAGCATTTATGGTCTCTAAAAAGTGAGGTACACCAAGTATAACATTAAAAAATTAATAGATGTGTGAAGAAGCAGAAAATATAATCTATAATCAAGAAGAAAAATAATCAATAGATGTTAAAATTAGATGACAAGGAATTTAAAGTAACTATGTTAACTGTGCTAGAGAATCTAAAGGGAAACATGAATACAATCAGTGAAGAGATGGGTAATTTCAGTAGTGATACAGAAACTCAAAAAGAGTGTAATGGAAATCATAGAAGTAAAATACATATCGGAACTTGTAGAAGAAAGAGTCACCGAACTTAAAGACAGTTAAATAGAAACTGTCCAAACTGAAGCATAAAGAAACAAAGTTTGCAAGTGAACAGCACCTCATGATCCATGCAACAGTATCATGTGCTCTAGAAAACACATGATTAGAGTCATAGAAGTAGAGGAGGTAGAAAATAGGACAGAATGAATGTTAGGAGAAATAATAGAAAATTTTCCAGATTTCACTAATACCAGTAACCCAGAAATCCAGGAAACAAAGAAATCACCAAGCAGGATAAAAAAAATCCCACCTAGTCAAATCATAGGCAAACTGCTAAAAACCACACACACAAAAAAAAGATGTGGTTTTATTTATTTATTTATTTTTGGGTACACGGGGCTCTCACTGCCGTGGCCTCTCCCACCGCAGAGCACAGACTCCAGCCGTAAAGGCTCAGCGGCCATGGCTCACGGGCCCAGCCTCTCCGCAGCATGTGGGATCTTCCTGGACCAGGGCATGAACCCACATCCCCTGCATCAGCAGGCGGACCTTCAACCGTTGCGCCACCAGGGAAGACCCCCAAAAAAATGATTTTTAAAAAATTGTTAAAACAAGTTGTTAAAAGCAGACAGAGACATTGATAGTTATCCGTTACAGGGGACTACATATAAGAGACTGCATATGGGGGAACAAGGATGCGAAGGACAGTTGATCTCTTATGAGAAATGACACAAGTCAGAAGGAAATGTAACTACTTTTGAGCTATGAAGAGAAAAATCCATATCAACCTGGAATTCTGTATCTAGCCATTTACCTTTCTAAACTGAAGGTAAGTTAAAGCCATCTTTGAAATTAAAAAAAAAAAGCAAAAAACAATAGCAAGGTTGGAGAATTGTTGCAGATTTGTACTAAAAGGAAATTTTAGGCTTAAAGGAAATTATAGCAGATGAATCTACAGTTTACCCTTGAACAACTCAGAGTTAGGGATGCTGACTCTCCATTCAGTCAAAAATGTGTGTACTGCTATCTCTGCCTCCAAAAAAAAACCAAAGAAACAAAAAAAGGAATTAGTAAAGGACTCACCCAAGGGCAGGAAGCCCTGATAGAATCAAGGCTTATATCGTGATCTCTAATTGAAAACAAAGTTCTTCCCACACTTAGTTACTCCAAAAATGTTTAAAATAAAACTACAGGTACTGTATTTATTGGAAAAAAATCTAACTGTAAGTGGACCTACCTAATTCAAATGTGTTGTTCAAGGGTCAACTGTAAAAGAAAAAATGAATACTGGTAAAGGAAAACATGAGTAATTACTTTAAAAAACTTTTTTATTAAACTTCTTAAAAGTCATTTGGCTGTTTAATGCAGAAATGATAACAATGTATTGCTAATACATATATAAACAGATAAATATGTTTATATGTATGTGCATATATTTATACATCTCTATCAATATGTATAGTAGCAAAATATATAACAACAATAAAAATGACAAAAGGGGTTGTAAATGGAGTTTTATTGTTTTGATGTTTTTTTAAGTTTTTGCAAAATAGTATAATATTAATACTAGGCAGGCTGTGATAACTTATGTCTGCCTATTTCTATCCCTAGGAAACAAATAAAAATATAATGCAGAGATATATTTAAAAAGTCAATAGAGAAAACATAGGATTCTAAAAGATATTTGGTTAACCTGAAAAGAGAAAATTGAAAAAGGGATAAAGATGAGAGAAATGGAAAACCAATAGCAATGTGTAAACTTAACCACAATCATATCAATAAATACATTAAATGTAATTGAATAAGTACTACAATTAAAAAGCAGAGGTTGTCAGACTGAATATAAAAGCAACATCCAACTATATGCTGTCTATAAGAAATACAAAGATGTATCTATATCCAAAGACATATACAGGTTGAAGTAAAAAGGTAGTAAAAGAATAATCATAAAAAAACCAAAAACAAAGGTTTTAAGACAAAAGTATTATCAGAGATAAAGAGGATTATTTCATAATGTTGAAAGGTCAATTCCTCCAAAAATTATTGCAATCTTATGAACATTAAAAAATCAAAACTGAAAAATATGTGAAGCAAAAATTGACAGATCTAAAAGGACAATTTGACAAATCAACCATATCAATAAAAGGTTTTGGCATCCCTCTCTCTAACAGAAAAAGAAGGGGAGAAAAAACGGTAAAGATATAGAAGATTTCAGCAACATTATCAACCAATTGACAGTTCCAGAACACTACTGCAGTCTTCATGTGCATATGCAATGTTCACCAAGAGAGACCACGTATAGCTGTAAAATGTCTCAGATACGTTCAAAGGATTTAAATCATAGAGAGTGAGTTCTCTGATCACTACAGAATTGAACTAGAAATTAATAATAAGAAGAATATAGAAAACTTCAAATCTTTGCAAATTAAGCAACACATTTCTAAACAACCTACAGTTCAAAGAAGAATCAGTTAAGGAAGTTAAAAGAATGTTTTGAACTGGATGATAAAATTTTGCCTACATTTTCAAAATATCACAAAATTTTTAATGAGAAGGAAATTTATAGGTGTATAAGTTTGAAAAGAAAAAAGGTTTAAAATCAATGACATAAGCTTCCAGCTTACACTAGAAAAAGAGGAACAAATTAAACTCAGAGTAAGTAGAAGGAAGGAAACGAAAAAATAAGGGAAGGTATCAATAAAATAGCAGACAAATGATAGAGAAAGAAAATAAAGCCAAAAGATTTGTTCTTTGCAAAAATAAATAAATTTGGTAAACCTTTAGTAACTCTGATCAAGAAAACAAAAATAGACAACACAAATTACTAATATTAATAATGAAGGATAACACATTACAGAGCCTACAAATATTAAGAGAATAATAAGGAAATATTATGAATAATTTTAGTCCAATAAATTCAGCAACCTAGAAAAATTGACAAAGTACCAAAGCTCACTGGTTAATTAATAGAAGAATATCTGTATATCTATTTTAAAATTTAAATTTGTAGTTTAAAACCTTCCTACAGAGAAAAGTTCAGGCCCAGATTACTTTACCAATGGATTATTTTATGTAATTATGGGAGAAATTGTATCAATTTAAATAAAACCTTCATTAGTTTCCTAGTGCTGCTGGGAACAAATATTACCACAAACAGAGTGGTTATAAACAACAGAAATTTAATCTCCCACGGTTCTGGAGGCTGGAAGTCTGAAATTAAGTCTTCTTCCTGCAGGCTCTAGGGGAAAATCGGTTTTGTGTCTTTCTCTTAGCCCCTGGTGTTGCCAGCAACACATGGTGTTCCTTGGCCAGTAGAAGCATCACTCCAATCTCCACCTTGTTGTCACATGGCACTCTCTCTGTGTGTCTCTCCCTGTGTCTCTTCTCTCTTCTTACTGAATTAAGGCCCATCCTAATGTCCACATTAGATGTAACTTGATTACATCTGCAAATCATGCCCGATTTCCAAATAAGGTCACAATCACAGGTACCAGGGGTTAGGACTTCAACATATCTTTTGGGGGGACACAATTCAATCCATAACAAACTCTTTCTGAAAACAGAGGCCAACTCATGAGGCCAGCATAACCCTGATACCAGAATAAAAGAGGGATATTGCAAGAAAAGAAATTTACAGCCCATAGCCCTCATGAACATAGATGAAGAAAATCCTCGGCAAAAAAAAATTAATCAAATCCCTCAATATGTAAAAGGGGATAGTTCATCATGACTATTGATTGAGCTTTATCATAGGGAACAAGGTTGGTTTACTATTGTAAAATCCAATATGTATTTCACCACGTTAATGAAATAAATGAGAAACTATATCCTTTCAATAAATGAAGCAAAAACATTTGTTTCTTATTAAACATTGTCATGATAAAAACTCTCTCATCAAACTAAGAATAGAAAGGAGCTTCCTCAATCTGATAAAGTACATCTATGAAAAAAGGGCCTCTATACAATAAACCTTCTTAATGTTAAGAAATTGAGGAAAATGCAGCTCTCTTTTTAGGGAATTCTGTTCATCATGTATTGGAGATCTTAGTGCACTAAGCCAAGAAAAATACTTTTAAAAGCATAAAAAATTGGAAGTAAAAAATTCAAATTGTTTTTATTTCTAGACAATATGCTTGTGTATATAGACAATCCTAAGTAATTTACTTAGGATTTTAATTAAGAATGACAAGAATGAATAAATGCATTTAGCAAGGTTACAGGCCACTGAGGCAAAATACAAAAAAAAAAATTTTTAAAGCCAACCAGATCTCTGCCTTCCAGTAACTCACAATCTGCAGAAAAGAAATCTATATACAAATACAATTTTACAGTGATCTCAGTAAAATGGCAGAGTAAATTGCTCCATGTTCTCATTCCCCCACAGATCAAAAAACAAGCAGAAACTGTCAAAGCAACTTTGCAGAACTCTGGAAAACAGTCAGAGGTTTAGAGCCACCAAGTGAATGCTGAATAAAGGCAGAGGGAACTTGAAAATGGTAGGAAAGCTTTGTGGCATTTTTACTGGCTCTCGCTGCATCCCTCTCCTGCAGCCGGTGTTCACAGTGTAGGACCCTGGTCCCTGGTTCTGGAGGGAGCAGAGCTGATCTTATTTGCAAATTATTGTGTTATGCCCATTCTCACTGGTCTAAGGGCTCTCTAAAGAACCAACATGAGGTAGTTTTGCCTAACTCAGAAGTCAGGCCAGAAAAGCACCGTGCATTGCTGGAAAAAAAGAGCAAGGCAAACTAGCCAGCCCTAGGTGTTTGTGGCAAAAGATTACAGGTACAGATTTACCATAAACTTCCTGAGGCCTGAGAGGAAAGCTGGGGGTGGGGGATTCTTTGGGAAATTAGGACATTCAAAAGCACCCTTGTATAAAGGGGAATTTAGAAAGCCATGCTCATGATCAGGGCAAGACACGTGCCTGGAATAGAGACCTGCAAAGCCCTTGAGTTTTCACCTTGGCCTGACCACTAGGCTCAGTGTAAGCCTGGTTAAGTGGGGAGGAGTGACTATTTCACCATTTAATGATACTTTGATTATTTTTTCTAAATTAGTTTGTTTTATAATTATATAAAATATTTACCTGAATCCAAAATTAAATCAACAAAATAAATTATGTATATTAAAAGAAATCTAGCTTCTATCCCTATACTCTCCACCACATTTCCTCCCTCTTTTAACCATTATCTTACCATCTAAATTTGTTTTCAATTTCTCCATTTCGAACATAGAGGACACAATACATAATTTTTCCATCTTTCTTTTTGCATTCTACAACACATCTTTGAAATGATTCCATAGTAATACATAGAGACATCATATCCATATTTATAACTGTATAGTACTCCATTGTGTACCATAGTTTATTCTAATCAACCCCATATAGAAGAATATTTGAATTGTTTTCAGTCTATTTTTATTATAAAACATCCTGCAGTGAATATCCTTGTTCATATATATTTTTACGGTTTTGCTACTGTATATGAGGAAGATTACAGAACATGATTTCTGGATTAATAGATAAACATTTATTTATTTATTTATTTCTAATTTTGCTAGATATGCCATATTGCCTTCCACAGAGAATGTATCATTTAACATTTATCCCAGCAATATATGAAAGTTCCTGTTTCCCCACAGCCTCACAGAGTATGTTGCCATACTTTTATATTTTGTTACCAATCATCTGGTGAGAAATGGTAGCACAGGGTAGTTTTAATATGCATTCTTCTTATTATGAATGAAATTAGTCATCTTTTCCTATTATTAAGAGCCATTTGTACATCTTTTTTTCTTCTCTGAACTCTTTGCTAGTTAATTTGTTCCATAGGGGAGTGAGATTTTTTTTCTTTTCTATTTTCAAAAATTCCTTATATATTAGGAATATAAACTCTCTAACTGTGATATAATTTTAAATATTTTGCTTATTTTCTCATTTTATTTTGTGAAGGACCATTCTGTATACAAAAAAATTGTAATTAAATGTATATACTTTATTCTTATTGCTTCTAGATTTTAACTCATCATTAGGACTGTTTATTACTACTCCAAAGTTATAAAGGAGTTCACCTATCATTATTTTTTAAATCTTGATTTTATTTTTACACGTAAATCTCTGTTTCATTTTGAATTTATTCTTTTGTATGGTATAGAAAATGAATCTGGGGCTTCCCTGGTGGTGCAGTGGTTGAGAGTCTGCCTGCCGATGCAGGGGACACAGGTTCATGCCCCAGTCTGGGAGGATCCCACATGCCATGGAGCAGCTGGGCCCGCGAGCCATGGCCGCTGAGCCTGCACGTCCGGAGCCTGTGCTCTGCAACGGGAGAGGCCACAGCAGTGAGAGGCCTGCATACCACACACACAAAAAAAGAAAAATGAATCTGACTTCTGGTTTTTAGCTCTGATATATAAAGAGATCAGAAGTCATCACTCCCATTCTTACAACAAGAAAATCTGCACAAACTGAAGATCAGTGACAGTTTTTAGACCCATGAGAGGACTGAGGTTGCTGGGCAAATAACCACCCTGAAATCTGCAGAGACAGGAGAATCTAAACAGTCACAGCTGAGTTCTGCTTGTTTGGAAGCCACTGGAGCCATAAACTGGTAGGAACTCTTAAATAGTAATTTTGATGAACTGTAAAATTCCTCACTGCTGTGGGCTATACCTCCAGGAACACATACCAGGTTCTGATGTTGAGGTTCTGAGAAAGATCCTCTTATAGCTCTGGCAGAACAATGGGAAGAATAACCATTATAAAATATTCCCAGAGAGTTCTTTATAAGAAAGGGTTACTCTTCAGAGGACAAGATTTTTCTAGAAACTTACCTAGTCGAAAGGCATTCTTCCTATACAAACTGTTTCTAGGCTTCTTGCCTCTCACCTAAAAAGAGAAAGACAAATCTGTACCATTGGAGAAATATTTGTGAAGAATGATGTCCCCGTCAGCAGATGCAGGTCCACTAAAAAATTAAGACAGTCATAAGACTATAAAATGCTTTCCCGTTCCCATATCTTACCACCCTCCACCAACAAAGCTTCAGTAATCTCCAGTGGATTACAGCTGAAACAGCTGCATCATGCAGACTCTCTTTGATGAGCACTTTTTAGGGAAACCCAAATTCATCAGCGAAAACTATAAGAACACCAGAGTAATTTGAAGCCTTGGGACACTCCAGTAAAAATTAAATATAGCACAACTCCTAAGCAGATTAACTTACATCCTCACACTAAAGGCCTGTTAACAACAGTCCCTATTCTTGGTATAATATATCCAGTTTTCAAAAAAATAATAATAATCATACCAAAAGATAAGGAAAAATGTCTGAAGAGAAAACATGCATCAGAACCATACTTACGTATGAAACATAATTCTCAGGAATGGATTAAAATAACTGTGATTAATATGTTAAAAGATCTAACAGAAAAAGTACACATCATTCAAGAACAGATGAGCGATGTAAGCAGAAAGGTGGAAACTCAAAGAATTAAAAGGAAATGCAAGACGTCAGAAACATTTTAACAGAAAGAATGCCTTTATGGGCTCATATATGAACTACACATAATCAAAGAAGAATCAGTGACCTTAAAGACAAGTCAATAGAGACTTTTTCAAACTGAAAAACAAAGAAAAAAAAAAACAAAACAGAAGGCACATCACCTCTGTGGTTCCCCCCACCCAAACCACATAACTTCAGTCTTAACATTATTAAAAATGTTAGTAAAAACATTAGTAAAAATTAGTAAAATCTTCAGTCTTAACAGATAAATCCCAACCAAGGGATAATCTCCAAATATTTGACCAGTACTTCTCAAAACTGTAAAGGTAATCAAAAATAAGGGAAGTCTCGGAGTCTGGGAAAAGTCTGGACCTGAAGAAGAGGCAAGAGACTTTTTCTTCCCTCTTTGTTTCCTGGTGCGCGAGGAGAGGAGATTAAGAGCGCTGCTTAAAGGAGCTCCAGAGACGGGCACAAGTCGCAGCTAACAGCGCGGACCACAGAGACAGGCCTGAGATGCTGGGGCTGCTGCTGCCGCCACCAAGAAGCCTGTGTGCCAGCACAGGTCAATCTCCACACCTCCCCTCCCGGAGCCTGTGCAGCCCACCAACGCCAGGGTCCCAGAATCCAGGGACAGCTTCCCCGGGAGAATGCACAGCACACCTCAGGCTGGTGCAATGTCCTGTCGGCCTCTGCTGCCGCAGGCTTGCCCCGCACTCCGTGCCCCTCCCTTCCCACGGCCTGAGTGAGCCAGAGCCCCCGAGTCAGCTTCTCCTTTAACCCCTTCCTCTCTGAGCGAAGAACAGACGCCCTCCGGCGACCTACATGCAGAGGCGGGGCCAAATCCAAAGCTGAGCCCTGGAGCTGTGCGAACAAAGAAGAGAAAGGGAAACCTCTCCCAGTAGCCTCAGGAGCAGCGGATTAAATCCCCACAATCAACTTGATGTACCCTGCATCTGCAGAATACATGAATAGACAACGAATCATCCCAAATTGAGGAGGTGGACTTTGAGAGCAAGATTTATTATTTTTTCCCCTTTTCATCTTTTTATGAGTGTGTATGTGTATTCTTCTGTGTGAGATTTTGTCTGTATAGCTCTGCTTTCACCATTTGTCCTAGGGTTCTATCTGTCCTTTTTACTTTTATTTTTTTAACTTTAAAAAACAATTTCTATCTTAATAATAATTTTTTTTTAATAAACTTATTTTATTTTATCTAACATTATTCTATTCTCTTTCTTTCTTCCTTCCTTCCTTCCTCTCTCCCTCCCTTCCCTCCTTCCCTCCTTCCCTCCCTCCCTCCCTCCCCTCCTTCCCTCTCTCCCTCCCTTCCTTCCCTCCTTCTTTCCTTCCTTTCTCTCTCTCTCTCTCCCTCTCCCTCTCTCTCTCTCCCTCTCTCTTTCTTTCTTTCTTTCTTTCTTTCTTTCTTTCTTTCTTTCTTTCTTTCTTTCTTTCCTTTCTTCTTTTTCTCCCTCTTATTCTGAGCCGTGTGGATGAAAGGCTCTTGCTGCTCCAGCCAGAAGTCAGTGCTGTGCCTCTGAGGTGGGAGAGACAACTTCAGGACACTGGTCCACAAGAGCTCTCCCAGCTTCACATAATATCAAATGGTGAAAATCTCCCAGAGATCTCCATCTCAACACCAGCAGCCAGCATCACTTAACGACCAGGAAACTACAGTGCTGGACACGCTATGCCAAACAACTAGCAAGACAAAAACACAACCCCACCCATTAGCAGAGAGGCTGCCTAAAATCAGAATAAGTCCACAGACACCCCAAAACACACCACCATACGTGGACCAGTGCACCAGAAAGACAGGATCCAGCCTCATCCACCAGAAAACAGGCACTAGTCCCCTCCACCAGGAAGCCTACACAACCGACTGAACCAACTTTAGCCACTGGGGACAGACACCAAAAACAATGGGAACTACGAACCTGAAGCCTGCAAAAAGGAGCGTCTCCCCAGACACAGTAAGATAAGCAAAATGAGAAGACAGAAAAACACCCAGCAGATGAAGGAGCAAGATAAAAACCCACCAGACCTACGAAATGAAGAGGAAATAGGCAGTCTATCTGAAAATGAATTCAGAATGATGACAGTAAAGATGATCCAAAACCTTGGAAAAAGAATTAACAAGGACCTAGAAGAACTAAAGATGAAACAAGCAACGATGAAAAACACAATAAATGAAATTAAAAATACTCTAGATGGGATCAAGAGCAGAATAACTGAGGCAGAAGAACGGATAAGTGACCTGGAAGATAAAATAGTGGAAATAACTACTGCAGAGCAGAATAAGGAAAAAAGAATGAAAAGAACTGAGGACAGTCTCAGAGACCTCTGGGACAACATTAAATGCACCAACATTCGAATTATAGAGGTTCCAGAAGAAGAAAAGAAAAAGAAAGGGACTGAGAAAATATTTGAAGAGATTATAGTTGAAAACTTTCCTAATAGGGGAAAGAAAATAGTTCATCAAGTCCAGGAAGCACACAGAGTCCCATACATGATAAATCCAAGGAGAAACACGCCAAGACACATACCAATCAAACTATCAAAAATTAAAGACAAAGAAAACATATTAAAAGCAGCAAGGGAAAAACAACAAATAACACACAAGGGAATCCCCATAAGGTTAACATCTGA